>JAABOM020058190.1:0-50869 GCA_011800125.2 Solanum clarkiae | reverse complement strand
TTACCAAGTATCTATTAATGGTTTTACATATTTTCTAGCATGATTCCACTCTTGAATTGTATGGTTTTACACTAGCACTACACACCCGCCAAGGGTTTGATAAAATATCCAATTATGGTTTCTTAAGGAGTTGAAGATCCAATGCATGTCTTATGCATTGAATGACTTTGTGATGATAAAAGGAATGTATGCATATGATGATGAAAGTAATGTATGTATATGATGATGAAAAGAATGTATGTATATGATATTATCTCTATATTGTTGGGGATGACAAAGCCTCACTCAGGAGGTTGCAGGCCCAGGTAATCTTGTTGATGGGTTTGTACCTCGATCGCTTCGCTCGGGAGGTGGCAGGCTTGTGAAACCTTGTCAAGAGATTTGTACCTTGATAACCTTAGTGGGGGCTTTGTACCTCATTAACTTTGTTAGGGGGTTCGTACCTCATCAACCTCATAAAGGAGTTTGTACTTCATGAGCCTCTCCAAGTAGGTGGTAGGCCTTGGATTGTACTAATAGTGGACACTTCTTACACTTGTATTATGTTCTATATATAAGCATGATTTTACTTCAAGTATCATTCATACATTCCATGTTGCTATATGTTTATTCATTGCCTATGTTATGCATTTTTTTATGGTGCTTATCACTTGTTGCATTGCATCCTACATAGACATTCAAAAGTACTAACACATACTCCATGCCTACATGATGTCACCTTGTAGGAACCGGAGCCCCACTTGATCATCCTCGTCCATGTGGCTAATACGACATCACTCAAGCTCTTTTATGAGTCCTCCATTTTGTGGATGATGCTTATGATCTCCTACTATGTTCTAAGACTATTCTTCTTTTGTATGTATGTTGGCTATGAGGGTGAGTCCAGTAACTTTTCTTGGCCTCCGCTAAGTATCAAAGTTTTAGAGTTATTGTTTGACATGATATGTATTATGCTTTGAGCTTACTCTCTTATGACTCTTGTTGATTATGATATGAAAGTTTCCGTTAGGCCCTTTTGTCCCTATTTACTATTTCTTGTTATATTTTATTACTTCTGCTACCAAGGATGTGTAATGATATGTTAAGAGGCTTGCTTGGGGTCCCTTCTGGTTCCCCATCCGCTATATCAGGTCTAGGCCCTAGGCTTAGGTCGTGAAAGAAGATAACTTGGGGCTTGAAGAGAATCCTTGAGTTCCAAAGTTAGGCTTGAGATCTTTGAAATTTGGGTGAAATATTTGGTTGTCTTGGAGAGGATTTAGAGAGGGTCTTGACTGATATAGAGTTGAAAAATGGCTAAGTATAGGTGTTTTCACGTATACATGGGCATGAGGCTATGACCCAAGGCACTTTTGTGGAAATGAAAATTGAGGAAAATCTAACACTGGTCCGCGATAGGTCCATGACATGGACCCATTGCACAGGCCTAGTTTGTACTACTCTGTGCCCCTGGCGCGTCGTGTGCAGGGTGCGGACAAATACTAGATAAGAAAATTCTACGAAAATCATTTTTCTGTACGAGTCCTCTAAAATCAGGGCATTACCCATTTCTCACTTAAATTTGCCCCCTCATCGAGAATGTGAAGTTGGATTTTCAATATCACGCACAGATTTTGAGATATATGAAAATTACGACTATGGGCATTTTTGAAGCAAATTTTTAGGGCGTGCCAATATCTCCCCCTTGGGGACATTCATCCCAGAATGTCGAAGAAATGTACATAAGAGAAGTAATCATGAAGATCTAAGCCCGACATGAATGTAACAAATCCATTTAAATATCATTTTCAAAAATCTCAACAAGAGTGTCAAAAATTACCATAAACTTGTCAACAAAAACATGAATACATGCAAAGTTACATAAGGGATGAAACCTAAGACTTGAAATCATACAAGTAACTTAAATTAGTACCTTTGGCTTGAGTAGAGTAGAAAACATATGGATATTGCTTTCTCATCTTCGCCTCGACTTCTGATATGGAACTTTTAACTTGTTAGTTCCTCTAAAGGACCATGATGGATGCTACATCTTTATTTCTCAACCTCTTCACTTGTCTATCAAAAATCTCCACCAAGACCTCCTCATAAGTCAAATTATGTTCTACAACACCCACAACATCCAAGGGCACTATAGAACTTAGGCCACCCACACACTTCCTCAACTTGGACACATGGAAGACCGGATAAACCATGTCCATCTAAATAGGCAATTCCAAATCAGATGCAACTTTATCCACTATCCTCAAAACTTGATAAGGACCCACAAACCTTAGGCTTAATTTCCCCTTCTTGCCAAATCGAACCACACCCTTCATGGGTGAGACTTTCAAGTAAACCCAATTACCAACCTCAAACTCAAAATTTCTTCTCCTCACATCAGAGTATGACTTTTGTCTTATTTGGGATATTTTCAATCTCTCCCTAATCAACCTCACTTTCTCCAAGGCTTTAATGACCAAATTCGGACCTAGCAAAGCATTTTCCCCACTACAAAGCACCCAACTGGGGATCTACAATGCCTACCATAAAGAGCTTCAAAAGGAGCCACACCAATGCTTGAGTGGTAGATATTGTTGTAAGCAAATTCAATGAGTGGAAGATGTTCATCCTAACGATCCTTATACTCCAAAACATAAGTTCTACCCGTATCCTTAAGGGTTTGGTTTATCCTCTTGATTTGACCATCCATTTGAGGATAAAAGGTCGTTCTAAGCTTAACCTTGGTACCAACATCTCTTTGGAAGGACCTCCATAAGTAATAAGTGAATTGGGAACGATGATCCGAAATATAGACAACGACACCCAATGCAATCTAACCAACTCATGTATATACAACTTGGCACAATTTTTGTCACCATAAGTGGTTTTGACCCGTAAGAAGTGAGCCGACATTGTCATTCTATCCACAACAACCTAAATAGAGTCAAAATGATTCCTAGTCTTAGGCAACCCAACCAAAAAATCCATGTTAATTTCATCCCACTTCCAAGTAGGAATATCTTTATCTTGGGCTAGGCCACCTGACCTTTGAAATTCGGCCTTCACTTGTTAGAAATTGTCACATCCAGATATCAACTTGGCAATGTCTCTTTTCATACCACCCCACCAGTACACCTCCCTCAAGACTTTATACAACTTTGCAGAACCAGGATGAATGAAATAGGATGAATTATGGGCCTCCTTCAAGATCAATTATTTCAAATCATATACATTGGGCATGCACAATCTACTTTGGTACCTAAGGGAACCATCTCCCCCTTGGGATAAAGCCTCCGCTTTACCGTCTCTCACCAAGGCCTTCAACTCTAGCAAGGCGGGGTTAAGATCATGTTTTTCCTTTACCTACTCAATCAAGGAAGATTTAGAACCATTAACAACCATTACACTACCATTATCAACCTCATCCAACCTATGCTTGAATCTTGCCAACCGATGAACCTCTCTAGCCACCTCTTTGCCACTATCATCAACATGAGCTAGACTACTCATAGCCACCCTACTCAGAGCATAGGCCAAAACATTAGCTTTGCAGGGTGATAATGCACACTTATATCATAACCTTTAAGGAGCTCTAACTACCTTCTTTGTCTCAAGTTAAGATCTTTTTGGGTGAACACGTATTGGAGACTCTTGTGATCAGTAAACATATCAACATTAACCCCATACAAATAGTGACGCCAAATTTTAAAAGCAAATACAATAGCCGCCAATTCAAGATAATGGGTGGAATAATTCTTCTCATACACCTTACGTTGTCTAGAGGCATATTCTATCACCTTACAACTTCGCATCAAAACACACTGCAAACCAATTCTTGAGGCATCACAATATACAACAAACCCTTCCAACCTTCCGGTAGAGACAAGATAGGAGAAGAGATAAGCTTATCTTTCAAAGTTTGGAAACTCTTTTCACACTCATTAGTCCACACAAATTTCTCCTTCTTTTTGGTCAACTTAGTCATGGGAGAAGAAATAGAAGAGAAACCATTTACAAACCTCCGGTAATAACCCACCAAACCCAAGAAACTTCTAATTCCCGATGGAGTCAAAGGTCTAGGCCAATTTCTAATCACCTCCATTTTCTTAGGAATCACCCTAATGCCATCATATGACACCATTTCCCCTTGAAAAGCAACCTCTTTCAACCAAACCTCACATTTCTCATATTTTGCATACAACTTCTTCTCCTCAAGATTTGTAACACCACCCTTAAGTGATCCACATGCTCCTCCTCACTATGGGAATGGATCAAGATATCATGAATAAAAATGATCACAAATAAGTAAACGTAGGATTTAAGGACCCTATTCATGAGGTCCATTACTGTAGCTGGTGCATTACTCAACCCAAAGGAAATAAGCACAAACTCAAAGTGCCCATACCTAGTCAAGAAAGAAGTCTTTAGAATGTCACACTCCCTTACTTACACTTGGTGATACCAGAACCGAAGATCAATCTTAAAGAAGTGACTAGCCCATTGAAGTTGATCTAAAAGGTCATCAATCATTAATAGAGGGTACTTATTCTTTATTATGACTCTATTAAGTTGTCGGTAATTAATGCACATTCTAAGAGAAGCATCTGTTTTTTTTCACAAACAACACTGGTGCACCCCAAGGTGACTTACTAGGCCTTACAAAACCCTTCTCCAACAAATCTCTCAACTGCTCCTTCAACTTTGCCGGGGCCATAGAGTAAGGGGAAATAGAAATGGGTTGAGTATCGAGAAAGAGGTCTATACAAAAATCTATTTCTCTTTCAGGAGGAACTCCGGGAATTTTAGTACTTAAGGATGTTATCTATTTTTCTTTCATTATTTGATGAGACTTGTACTACTCTTTGGATACATATTACTTAAGGGTAGTCGCGGAAGTGTCCTGGCGGGGTCCATTCTATGTATAGGTGTTGTTTGATTATATGGTATTCTATGTATATGAGCTCAACTCTCCTTAATTGTTATCATTATGAAATACTTCCCTTAGTCCTCTTCCCTTCTTAATAATGTCTCTTGTTGTTATTTATTTTCCTTCTATGACCAAGGATTTGTGAATGATATGCTAAGAAGACTTTTTGGGGTTCCTCATTCACTGTGTCATGTCTAGGCTCTAGGATTAGGTCGTGAAAAGCTTGGTATCAGAGCACTAGGTTGTTAATGGTCCTCAAGAATCTAACACACCACACATTTATTAGAGTATTATTCATGGTTGAGAAGCACGCCACAATTGGGAATAGGAGGCTATGAGGAGTTTTAGGAAATATTTCACTTCTTCATGATCTATGTTATGCTCTAGATGTAAATATAAGGTTTCTTCCCCTAATAAATGCTCTTTTACTCTTTTAGATCATGCCACTACTAAGAGGGAGACCAAGGAGGGCCCGTACACTCGAGAAGCAACCAGCTCATCCCGCTCTCCAAGATTCTCAAGATGGAAGGGCTACCCAAGTTGAGTTTCAAAATGCCATCACTATGTTGGCCCATGCTTTGACCACCCAATTGAACCAAGGGTCCCAAGCTCCTCATGCTCCTACTCCGGCCTCAAGAGTAAGGAACTTCACAAGGATAAACCCTCTAATGTTTCATGGGTCCAAAACAAAGAAAGATCCCTAAAAGTTCATTGATGAGGTGTATAAGGTGCTAGCTATCATGGGGGTGAGTTCGGAGGAGAAGATGGAACTAGTGTCCTATCAACTCAAAGGCATGGATCAAATTTGGTTTGTTCAGTGGAACTTGGAGAGGGGAAACAATGATGCTATTCCTTGGAAAGAGTTTAAGGTCGCCTTCCTCAACCAATTCTTCCCCATTTAGTCGAGAGAGGCTAAGATAATGGAGTTTATGAATCTCAAACAAGGCTCTATGAGTGTGAGGAAGTATGCCCTCAAATTTAGCAAGCTCTTAAAGTATTCTCCTCATTTGGTTGTCGATCCTAAGGTAAGAATAAATAAGTTTGTGTCGGGGGTGTCTGACTTTGTTAATGAAGAGTTTCGGAATGCTATGCTTGTGGGTGATATGGACATTTCTCGGCTCACAACATAGCTGAATAAGTTAAGGGGGAGAAGCTTAGGATGACAAGGAGTGGCCAGTCCATGAGGGCTCGATTTGATGGTGGTTTCCAAGGTACAAGGGTGGTCATTCCCAACAAGGTCACAAATTCCAAGGACAAGGGTCCTCTAATGCCCCAAGCAAAAGGTTTGCTAATGATGGGGTGTCTAACCCAAGGGTTCAAAGTGGCAATGGTGGGATAGCTAATCCTAGGTGCCAAAAGTGTAGGAGAAATCTTGGTGGTCCATGCTTGAGGGACTCTAATGCTTTCTATGGTTGTGTAAATTGGGTCACAATATTGTTGATTGCCCTTATGCTTAAAACAAGGGGAAGAGATGGTCATTCTCAAGGTCAAGGTGCTAATATGGGTCAAAGGGAAAAGGTAGGCCAACAAAGGGGTGCTCCAAGACATAATCAGTTTTGTACTCTCTAAGGAAGGCAAAGGGTGGATGATGTGCTCGATGTTGTTACAGGTATTTTAAAGGTTTTTGATTTTGATGTTTATGCATTGATAGATACGAGTGCCGCTCTTTCTTTCATTACTCTTTTGTTACGAAAAAGCTTTATGCGTGTCGCGAATTATTTTGTGAACCTTATGAAGTGTCTACCCCTCGTTGGTGAGTCCATTGTTGTTAAAAGAGTTTATAGAAATTGTCTCGTGTTCCTATTGCATAATGTATTACCTTGTGATGTCATGACCCAGACCTAGGGTGTAGTCGTGACCAGAAAATGGGGAACTCAAAGGAACCCCAGACAAGACTCTTTGAATATCACTGCTCATCCTTGGTTGCGAAAGCAACTAAAATAATAATAAGAGAAGATATATAAAGGGGAAAAAAGGGAAAAGGGACATCTTTGATACCATAACAACAATAAGTAAGTAAGTCAAAGCTCATAACATGACTACACCACATGTTCAATAACACCTCTACTACATAGATAAGATCGGGGGCCAAGACATACAATCAGGCCCACCCTCATAGTCAACATAAGCAATAAAGAAGAGTGCCTCAATACGTCAAAAGAGAAACATAGACCAACATCCCTGGATTAGAGGAATCACCAAAGGCTAACTTGTACAATCCATCTAGCCACAAGAAGAATCAATAAGAGCTCTGATTCCTACATGGTAACATCATGTAGGCATAAAGTATGCGTTAGTACATTTGAATATACTAAGTATGTAGGATGCAATACAACAAGAGATCGACATCATAGTCAAAATGCATAATAATAAGCAATAGACATAATATAATGATATGGTATATATGACCAATATATAAGTAAGACATGCTTAAGTATCTCATGCTCATATAGGATATCATATGTGAATAAGAGACCAAGCTAGATTTTCAAGGTACAAACCCCTTGGTGGTTGTGTGATACAAACCCCTCACATGGTTGATAACAATCACACCTTATCACCATGGTTCCGAAGTACAAACCCCTCAAGTAGTTGATGAGTACAAACCCCCGCCTCGATTACCCAAGTTCTTATCCCCTCGGATCGGGTATGGTCTATGCAACACTTTATATAGAGTATATCATATCTATAAGCTTATTTCATCATCATATAGTCATTCATATCATATATCATGGTTTGGACCTTTAACTCCTCAAGAAACCACATCGGGATATTTTATCAAATACTTAGAGGGTGTATAAATGCTAGTATAAAATCATGAAATATAAAGATGACATTATACAAGAAAATTCATTATAAAACCCTTAATTAACACCTTGCAACACCCTCAAGCAACATACATCAAAACCCCTCATCAAATCCTACAATAGATCCAAGATTTATAGCTCAAAACATAGAAAAACAGTCACAAACTTACATAGCTTTAACCTAGTGTGCAGTGAATTTCATAATGAGTAAGACCCATTTGTAAATAAACTTTAAATCATGCATTTTGAGTAAAAAGAGGCTTGGTTATCATGGGTGAAAGGAACCCATGAATGAAACCCACATACCATAGCTTTGGAGAAACTCTTGGTGAAGATTGGAGATAGAGACTTGAAGCTTGAATGAGATCTTTGGTGAAGTCCTTAAGATTGGTCTTGAGATTTTAGACTTGAATGCAGGGTGAAATATGAGTTTAAGTGTTTGAGTGAGTATTAGGGAATATTTAGGATGATATGAGGATGAAATGAGACTAAGTATAAGTATTTTCAAGTATGAGAACCCTTAGACCCAAGACTTTAAAGTATTGGATCGAGATTAAAAAACAAGACCAAAATAACACTGGTCTATGTTGTGGAAGCGACGCGGATTACTCACTGGAATTTGCATTTCTGGACAAATGAGTACTATGAAAACGGGCATAAATTCTTCATCCGAACACGGAATGAGGTGAAAACAAGTGCATTGGAAAATTAATTCAAAGAGATTTTTTAGTTTGGTATTTGTGGGACACCCAGTTCTTTGTGTTAGAGATATGCCCCTTTAAAGTTGACCCTTCTAAATCGTATTTTTGTGATTTTTGGATTCTGATATGGTTGCTCTAAAATTGGGGTTAGATTCATTGCCCAATAATTTTGACCCCCTAAACAAGAATATGAAGTCAGATTTTTGATATCACGCACAGATTTTGAGATGTATGAAGTTTAAATTTTTTAGCATTTCGAGGCACATTTTTGGGGTCATTTAATGTGATTTTGTTGAACTTGACATGGTGGATTTTGATATTATTACTGGGATGGATTTGTTACATGAATATTATTCTTCCATCGATTTTAGGATCCATAGCGTAAGACTGCAATTCTCTAATGAACCCGTCCTTGAGTGGGAAAGTCGTAATGTGGTGGCCAAGGGTAGATTCATTCTTGTCTTAAATCCCAAAATCAGATTTCTAAGGGTTGTATTTTCTATCTTGTAAGGGTTAGGGATGTTGAGTCTAAAGTCCTTTCGATTGAGTTGGTTCCATCGGTCAATAAGTTTCTTTATGTCTTTCCCGATGAGCTTCCTGGTGTTTCTCCCAAAAGGAAAATAGACTTTGGTATAGACCTCCTTCCCAATACGTAACCCATTTCCATTCCCCCTTACTATATGGCCCTGGTGGAGTTGAAGGATCAATTGAGGGATTTGTGGAAAAGGCTTCATAAGGCCTAGCAAGTCACCTTGGGGTGCACCGGTGTTGTTTGTAAAGAAAAAGGTTGGTTCCCTTAAAATGTGCATTGATTACCTACAACTCAATAGTGTCACTAAAGAACAACTACCCTATACCAAGGATTGATGAACTTTTAGATCAACTATAAGGGGCTAGTCACTTTTCTAAGATTGATGTTCAGTCTGGGTACCACCAAGTGAGAGTGAGGGAGTGTGATATACCCAAGATAGCCTTTCGGACTAGGCATGGGCACTTTGAATTTATGGTAATATCTTTTGGGTTGACTAATGCTACGACTATATTTATGGATCTCATAAATAGGGTCTTTAAACCCTACCTTGATATGTTTGTGGTGGTCTTTATTGATGATATCTTGATTTATTTCCAGACTGAAGAGGAGGACGTGAATCATTTGAGGGTAGTGTTGCAAATTTTGAGAGATGATAAGTTATTTGGTAAATATGAAAAGTGTGAATTTTTGTTGAAAGAGGTTGCATTTCTAGGGGATGTGGTGTCAGGTAATGGCATTCATATGGATCCTAAGAAGACGGAGGTGATAAGAAATTAGCCTAGACCCATGACTCCGATGGATAATAGGAGTTTCTTTGTTTGGCGGGTTACTACTAGAGATTTGTGAATGATTTCTCTTCCATTGCTTCCCCTATGACCAAGTTGACTTAAAAAAAGGCAAAATTTGTTTGGACTGATTAATATGTAAAGGGTTTTCAAACTTTAAAAGACAAGCTCATCTCCGCTCCCATGTTGGCTTTACCAAGGATTAGAAGGCTTTGTAGTTTATTATGATGCCCCAAGGATTGGTTTGGGGTGTTTTTTTAATGCAAAATGGCAAGATTATCACATATGACTCTAGGCAACTTAAGGTGCATGAGCAAAATTATCCCATTCATGATCTTGAATTTGTGGCCATGGTGTTTGCATTGAAAATTTGGAGTCACTATTCGTATGGGGTTCATATTGATGTGTTTACCGAACACAAGAGTCTCATATATGTGTTCACATAAAAAGATCATAACTTGAGACAAAGAAGGTGGTTATAACTTCTTAAGGATTATGACATGAGTATGCACTATCATCTCGGCAAAGCTAATGTTGTGGCTGATGCTATAAGTAGAGTGTCCATGGGTAGCCTAGCTCATATTGATGTTGGTAATAAGGAGGTGGCAAGAGAAGTTCATCGGTTAACTAGCTTGGTGGTTAGGTTGGATGAAATATAAAATGGTGGTGTGGTGGTTGTTGATGGTTCCAAATCTTCATTGATTGAGGAAGTAAAGTCAAAATAAAACAATGACCCTGCTTTGCTACAATTGAAAGCCTTAGTAAGAGATGATAAACCAGAGGTTTTCCCCATGGGGGAGATGGTGTCCTTAGGACCAAGGTAGGTTGTGTGTGCCTAATTTTGATGACTTGAGGGAGTTAATTTTGAAGGAGATGCATAATTCATCTTATTCTATTCACCCCGATTCACCAAAGGTGTATAGAGACTTTCGGGAGGTATCTTGGTGAGGGTAATGAGATGGCTTTGATTGGACCGAATATGGCTATGGAAACTTTGGGGAAGGTAAGGCTAATAATGTAACACCCCACATCTTACAATACTAGTACTATGCAAATGAAACATGAAATGGTTTTTCAAATTAGTGCCTATTTTTAAAAGTGTTTGAATCTCCAATTAAAGGGCGATATGTATATCTAACGCTGAAGAAGGTTGAGTGTAAACAAGTTTTAATTCAGATTGAGGAGATCATGACCCTAAACAAAGTGAGAAAATTGAGGTGCTTGTAGGACTTAAGAATCTAGTAGGTGAGTCACCTACTTGCTTAGCTTAAATTTGCTAGCTAAACGGGGAGGAGGCCCGACGTCAAATTTGTCCTAGTCCGTCTATGAATAAAGTCAATGTTAAGGGTGTAACTTTAGCCCGTGTTTTAGCATCATAAATGGACTTTATTTGCATCCCAATATGAATAATAAAAGGTTCTAAGTACACCATAACCCACTTGGATAATTGGGCCCAAACTAAGTGAAGAGGAATTTGGAAAATGGGCAGCTAAGGCCCATCAACTTTGAGACGCAATTAGGCCCAAGTGATAGGGCCAAGATGCTGCATATCACCTCAATAATATAAGGATTAAACCACACAAGTAAGTCGGCCATAAAGTCTTTTAAAAAATAATGAAAACATCCCCTCAAGCCATTTCAACTTAGACAAAAAAAATATGCATTCTTGGTTGTTCTTTGTTCTCTTTCAAGGTGTGAAAAACAAGTCTCACAACCTTACAAGGATTCCTAAAGAAGATATAAACTTTGAGTTTGAAGGTAATTAAATCTAATTATACACTTAGTATGTTTTTTTTATAAAAAATAAGAGAAATAGGCTAATAATACATGTGTTGGAAATTTTGGACAACATGTATCCTAAGGATTATTGTACACTTTTCTTGTTAATTAAGAGCCTTTTCTATTCTTGGTTTGTTGTATTATGAATTAATACTCCTGTTTTTAACAAAGGTTTGTTTGTTAATGATGAAACCATGCTACTGTACCACTTTTACAGTCCACAAAAATGAGTTGTTGTACGACATCGTAATTGTACTTTTAAAAGAAACTTGTGAGCTAATAATTGAAAATTGTTGTTTCACGACCTTCACCTAATTTGAGACTATTTGTGGACTATTGTAAGATTAGTTTTATGTGTAAAAACGTCGGATATAGTTTGCGTAAAGT
The DNA here is from genome assembly GCA_011800125.2 of Solanum clarkiae. Taxonomy (NCBI): domain Eukaryota; kingdom Viridiplantae; phylum Streptophyta; class Magnoliopsida; order Solanales; family Solanaceae; genus Solanum; species Solanum clarkiae. Next base: position 38,975 of record JAABOM020058190.1, on the reverse strand, counting down.
TGAAACAGGTTCGGGATTATTGATGGCGAAATGTGGCGAAAGGACGTAACGTTATGCCGCCTATTTGTATGTTGTATAGAATTATTATGTGTTATGCTTTGTTGGCTGTTGTAAGACCGTTATGGCACTAAAACATTCTGCACATGATATGTATATGAGAATGTGTATTAAAAAATATAATTAGGGGCAGAATGATTGAAAAAATATGCTTGGGTTTACAAATACCCGCTTGCTGCCCATATGTTGTTTTTTACGAGATTGGGTTGCCAAGATATATCTATTAGCTACTAATGCTAATTTTATCACCTACTATGTTGTAGATAAATATTTGGAGGAAGGGAAGGTTATCTCGAGGTAATAGAGAGGTCATACAGTGAGGTATGTAAGGCTATTCGAGTTCATATTATTTAGCATGAAACATAGATCCCTCATAGGCACATAAAGGAACTTAACAACTCCGACAAAACATGTTCATATGCTTCCATACATAGTCACCTTTAAATCGACATATATGCTTGGATACTAAGTTACATGGGTTCTTGTTGCTAAATAAAGTTCACAAGTTGTTTCATCTCATATGCATTTCATTATTTGTGTAACGTACTCTTTTCATTGTCATATTGTCTTGTTTGATTATCTACATGTAACTTGCTACATATACAACCCTAAACTCCATAATTGTGACAACTAAAAGAACCATCTCAAAGGTAATTGAAAGGTAAAGTATATTGCTTACTGATGGGTGGTAGCCCGAGGGGTGGAAGAATCACCTAGCCAGGGTCGATTCTATCACGAGGTAGCCCGAGAGGTTAAAGGAGAGCCTAGTCATGGCTGATCCCGATACAGTTTTACCATTGATCAGTTGGTCATTTATATTACATGTTATGCACAGATTATACAGTAAAGGTAAAGTGATAAAAAAAACATAAAGTACATGATCCCATAGTACAACTAAAGGTGGTCTCTTATCCTACACCAGTGCATAGTTTCATTTGAGTTGGTACATCATATACATTATTTCCTGCTTTACATATTCAGTACATTATCTCGTACTGATGTCCCTCATGGGGGACCTGCATTTCATGCTGCAGGTACAGGTAGTAGTAGATCTTCCTATTAGGAGTACAGGATATCCAGCTACTGTTACCAAGCTCCAGGTTACTTCAGAGCTTTGTGTGTGTCTAGAGCTTATATTTTTGCATTGCATAGTTAGTCGAGGTGGGGCTTGTCCTGACCCTTATCAGATACTTTTCCTTATCTAGAGGCTTTGTAGACTACATAAATTAAAGTGTGATCATGTCTCGTAATTTAAATAATGCGGCCCAACGGCCTAGCTATAGGCATTTCTTTTTGGCTTGTTATCACTGTTTATCGTCTTAAAGGCATGTCAAATATAGAAATCCCTGATAGTATATATAGAAAGCGCATAGATACAGGTTGGTTCTCCCGGACATTATCGCCAACGGGTGCCAGTCCGCCTTAATGGGACTTGGGGCATGACAAATAAGGGATAGACTGAAGTTGACTCAATGTAGACAAAAGTCCTACTCCTTTGTGAGAAGAAGAGATTGTGAGTTTAATGTTGGTGATTGTGTTTACTTAAAGGTCCCACCCTGGGTGTGGTCTGTTTGGCAAGGATGCAAAATTGAGCCCAAGGTTTGTGGGTCCTTATAGAGTTTTGAGGAGAGTCAGTAAGGTTGCCGATGAATTGGAGTCGCCTGTGAATGTGAATATGGTTCATTCGCTCTTCCATGTGTCGATGTCGAGTAAGTGTGTAGGTGACCCAAGTGCTATAGTTCCCTTAGAGGTTGTGGGTGATGTGGAGGATAATTTGACTTATGAGGAGGTCCCGGTGGAGATATTGGATAGACAAGTGAAGAGGTTGAGGAACAAAGATGTAGCATCTATCAAGGTCCTTTGGAGGAATCAACAAGCTGAATGTGCCACATGGGAAGCCAAGGTCGACATGAAAAAGCAATATCCATACCTCTTCCATTCTACTCAAGCCGAAGGTAATAATCGAGTCCCATCTATGATTTCAAGTCTTAAGTTTCAGCACTCATATCATTTTTGTATGCATTCATGTTCATGGTAACAAGTTTATGGTGATTTTGGTATTTATGTTGAGACTTTTTGAAAATGATGTTTAATTGCATTTGTTGCATTCCTGTCAGGCTAAAAACTTCATGATTACTTCTCTTATGCATATTTCTTTGATATTTGGGGATAAATATTCCCAAGGGAGAGATACTGAAACACTCCTAATGTGCTTTGGAATACTCATAATCGTAATTTCCATATATCTCAAAATTCATGCGCGATTTCAAAAATCCAACTTTATATTATTGATCACGGGGAAAAATTGAGTGGGACATTGTATAATTCGAATTTTAGAAGACTCGTAGCCAAAAATAATTTTCGCTAATTTTTCGAATTCCAATGTTTGTCTGGGCCCAAGCTGCGATGTGCCTGGGGCGTGAACTAGTGCATTTGTGGTCCACGTCTGGTCCGCATCGAGCCTAGGGTGCTGACTAGTGTAATATTTTCCTTGGTTTTCTTATTTTGTCTAACGACATCGGGGTACTAGTCCGATGCCCATTTAAATGTGAAATCTCCCATACTTAGTCATTTTTCAACTCTATATCTCATAAAACCCTCTCAAAAACCTCTCCAAGACTTTATCAAATCTCTCATTCAAATTCAAGGATTTCAAGCTGAATTTCGAAACTCAAGAATCCATCTCAAGCTTCAAATCTCCTGCAAGTTCATTCAAAGAAATTTGAAGATTGAGGTATGTGGCTTTTCATCCATGGGTCCTTTCACCCATGGAGCCCTACCTTCTCTTTTTTTATGAAAATTGCATGATTTCAAGTTGTATTACTTATACGTATCTTTTATTATGAAACATGAACATAAATTATGTTGGGGTTTTATCAAGTATTGATTTAATATGCATGAATAACTACTATAAGCTTATTTCATGAGTTGATTTATGTCTATTGAGACTATGTATGATTTGAGCTTTGAAAACCATGGACTATGATGAACTTTTGATATGGATTTCATGATACCTAAATTGGGGTTTTACTACATTATTGGTGGGTTGACTTTGAATTGATTTAACTCTCCTTGTTATACTCTTGAGTTGCAAGATTTTGAACAAGTATCATGAACCCACCATGTGTTCGATGAAATTACATGACAAAAATTCTCAAGTTGTTTACATGATTTACAAGTCAAGTGACTTCATGATGATTGATGTCTTTCAAGAATATATTTAATTCATGAAAATTATCCATGATTTGTCAAGTAACAAGTTGTTCCCTATTTCAAGTTTTTTACCTCTTGTGAGCCATTCATTTTAAACCAATGGTTCGTGTATGATTATTTACTCTCATGTTCAAGTTAGGCTCACTAGTAGAGGTCAAGCATGTTTATGAGCTCCTCAAGTTATGTTATCATATCTCTTACAAGCTATTAAAGTTATGACTATTTCTAGTATTTTGTGGGATTTGACTTAGCACCAATTAAGGCTTAAGATAGGGGCTGGACCCAAGGGTTCCTTATATAAAGTCTTTAGTCTCTAAACTATGTGCCACCATCGGATTAGCTATTACCCTTACAATACTAGTGTATCCATCTAGTGCATATTGTCATTATGTATGATGTTTGGTTTGCCTTGGCAAATACACCATACTTCGCCGGGGGGTGTCATGCCCGGTCACTAGCTGGGGGGTGTCATGCCTAGCCACCTGTACCGAAGGGTGTCATGCCTTGGATTCCAAGTTGTAGCTATTTGGTCTATGTCAGTTGAGGTCTCTTCCCACATATGTATTATATATTAGTCAAGTTAAATATTTTACATGCATGTGTTATTACAAGCATTAATCATATATGTCATATTAAGATTATATAACCGTTGATTATGATTATGCATTTTGAATATATTAGCTTATATCTTTGTTGCATTGCACCCTGCATACTTAGTACATTCAAATGTACAAATGCATACTCTATGCCTACATGATATCACCATTAAGGAACTGGAGCTCCTTTTGATCATCCTCCTCCATGTGGCTAGTTCAGTTTTTGGAGAAAGCTTTAGTGAGTCCTCAATTCTGAAGATAATATCTACTTATTTCATCTTATGTTAAGACTCTATCTTATGTGGAATACTTATTATTATAAGGGTGAGCCAGAGGAGTGTCTTGGCCCCCGCTCCATTCTAAAGTATAGATGTTATTGGATACTACATTTGTATGTGCTATGAGCTTGACTCTTCTCATGTTTTTATGATCGTCAAAGGCTTCCCATAGTCCTGTTTTCCCCTTTTTATTACTTGATTCTTAACATTGTTTTCTTTTTCTTCCGCAACCAAGGATGTATGCAAGTTACAATCAAGAGGCTTGTTTGGCTTGTTTTAAGACCATTCATTCGACGTGTCACATCTGGTCCCTAGGCTTGGGTCGTGATAGTCTAGGACACTCCTCAAGAACTTAGTAAATTGCTCCAATATAGGACTAATAGAGTTACTAGGAAGTTGCTCAAAGGTTTTGATCTGGTTTTTCAACTTGAGCTTCTTCGATCTCGGGAAATACCTCTCCACAAAAGACCTCTGCAATTTAGCACAACTTGTGGTCGAACTTTTCTGGAGTTCAGACAGTCATAGTGCTGCATTGCTTATCAGAGATAATGGGAAGACACGAAGTCCCACAAAATCCATAGATAGATTTTATGTTCCCATTACACTCTTGCAGATAAATGCAACATTATGTTGATGGTTATGAAGATACTATGTAGGTATGGGAACAACCCACGATCCTACAACATCTAAAGTAACCCACTCGAAACCATGAACTTTGTGTCAGCCAGCAGTGTTGGCAACACAATAGCTCCCATCATATCCATAGCCATAGGGTTCAGCCGATATTGATTCCACTGATAAGAGTTGACATTGAAGTCCTATGGTTGTAAAGCAACGTCCTCCAGAGGAGGTGGGTTTTCATTATTGGCATTCTCATTCTGATTCAGAGTTGTATTTGCCACGATGTTGGCATTATCTTGGCTATTCTGCTATGGGTGTAACAGAATCAAGGGTCCGTCTCGACTTTGCGTTTTGGGCATACACAACACTTAAACCTTGAAAAAGAAACCAAAATAACAAGAAACGTAAAATGAGGAAAATAAGAACTAATACCCTAAATCACTTAAATTAAACAAATCTAGCTATACTCCCCAGCAACGGTGCGAAAATCTTGATGTCACCCAAGCTACACCTCTTTTTTTAGGCTAAAGCAGTCACTGTCAATAAATAAAACCTAACCAAGGTTAGGGTCGAACCCAAGGGAATACAGTAGAGCGATTAGAATTGAATTATACAGTTTGAGTTATTAACCAACTTATCTCCCCGAAAGCGAGGGGAGGGGGGTTGTAATAACAAGTAAAAAGTGATCCTAACTAACACAAGAGTTTAACCAATATAGAGAGAAACTGCGGTATTGTGTTCCGCATGGTTTCTTAACTTGGTATCACCAGTAACCTAATTTTTTTCTAGTGTGTAGCTTGCAGGATGGTAAGTTAAGTTCACCAAACCCTTTGGCCCCAGCGAAAGAAGAATTTAACTACGTGACTTGGTACATCTCCGAAGTGTGACATTACTAACCCTTGGCTATTGTCCCAGTATAACCTCTCCTTAGCCTAATTCGGTTGATTAGATGAGAAAACATCAGTTGAATCACGTTAATTAATCTCTTTTCCTATTCAGTACTACCTTGGTCCAATCAATAACACTAGGCAGGTTTTAATGTTGGTCACCACTAGAAAATATGAAAAACGAAGAGAATTAATTGATACATGCATGAACACTTTCCAAAAATTACGAATTATCCAGTATTATCTTGTTAGTTCTTCATTGTTCCCACAACCATAGTTGTGAACGTAGTTACTCATGGTTTGTGTAGATGCAAGATTTATAAATTCGAATAACATAATTGGTACTTACACAATTGAATTAAGTACAAGAAAATCAAAGATTCAATGAGAATCACAAGATTATAATTTAAAGATGAAATCAAAGTGCACAAGTGTTTCTCAAAAAACTCTCCAATGTTTTTCTTTACTCAATCTCACTATTTTTCTGCCAACTGTTTGAACTGTCTAAGAAAAATAACCTAAAAACCTATTTATAATATTTAAAATACAAGTCCTAAATAAAATAGGATAAAATGGGATGCCACACCTTCACGAGATGCTTTCGACCCATATTCGGGCTTTCATACTTCGTTGTTGCATTTCAGGACAGGACTTCTACCACACCCCTCTATGGCCCATAAAAGATTCTATGGTCCGTAAAGGGTTTCGTCTGATGAAACTTCATAAAGTCCTCCTCCGATACTCAGGGTACGAGACCTGGTCCACAACTCGTAAAATGTTTCATGACCCATCTGCATGTTCGTAGACCAAACTTCAAAAATCTACCCCTCATTGGAATTGTATACAAAACCTCTTCCATGACCCATATAATACTCTACGGCCCGTGAAGGGTCTCGAAAATCTTAAAAATCAGCAACTTCTGCATCATTTTCCCAAAATAAATGCCAACCCTGAAATCTTGCAAAACAAATATAAAAATACATCAAACCCACTAACATCGTAATAAGAACACATAAAATTCCAAATTTTAAGCATCAAAAGTGTTGTATTTTGGTAGCATATCACAACATAAGGATAAATTTCATGGAAAATGATTTGTTTAGTTTTAGAAATGCTTACCTAACAAAAATCTTGAAAACCCTTCTTCAAAATCGCCTAAAAAGGTTGGAAGTTCGAAAATGGATTAAAAATGGTGTTTTATGAGTTTAAAACTATGCAGGTATAAAAACTACTCCATGATCATGGACATGGAGCTACAAATGTGGGGATCAAGATAGCCGACCTTCTGTTAATACTGGTACACATCTGTGAACACGATGGTCAAAGGGTCTGACCCTATATGATCATGTGGAAAAAGGTACGAATGCGGTGGCATGAGAGTACCTGCACCAGATATCAGCAAAACCAACAACCCAAGTCTAGTTTTCCTACTCGAAATAAACCACCAAACTCATCCGAACTCAAAATTTCACAAACGAAATAAGTATCCATGCTAGACACAACAATCTGAACTCAATGGAATCATCAAAAATCAATTTCATGGATCCCACACCATAATTACCTATACAAGTCGATAAAATGAGTTTAAAACTCAAAATACTAAAACTGCCCTTGGCAACTCCAAGAATTATTCCGAGATTATCTCATTTTAACTCCAAATTCAATTTTATAACTTCTCATAGCTTAGTTTCAACATTCCAGAGCTAATGAAAAAAATGGATCCCCAATCCGACCTCTAAAACTTAAAATGACATAAGAACTCACTTTTTCATTGACACATGCCTTGAAATTGCCAAAACTCATATTTTCAATTTTAAAAACATTAGATTTTAGTTTCAACCATTCAAATAGTTCAAAATAGGCCCAAAACAACTTACAAATGGGTAAAACAATAATTTTCAAAAATAAAGCCAAAAATGACAAATCAAGTCATTACATTATTCACCATTAAAAATAATGTTCATCCTCGAACATGAAGGAAAAAAAGTACCTAAAGTCTGAAAAAGTCTAGGATATCTGGTATCCATGTCAGACTCCAACTCCTAAATAGCATAATCAACAGAATGGTGCCGCCACTAAACCTTCACAGTGGGTATATCTTTGGATCTCAATCTCTAGACCTTCTTGTCCAACATAGCTATAGCCTCCTCTTGAAGGACAAATCAGGACCTAATTCAACAGAATCAAAGAGATCACATAGGACTCATCAGGAATGTATCAGCAAAGCATAGAAACATGAAAAACAAGATGAACAAAAGATAATCTCAATGGTGAAGCCAACTGATAGGCTACCTCACCAACTCTCCTAAAAATCTCAAATGGGCCAATGAGTCTGGGAGTGAGCTTGCTCCTCTTCCCAAATCTCATCACACCATTCATGGGTGAAACTTTCAGCCAAACACTGTCAGCAACAGAGAACTCAAGAGGCATAACCCTCCTATTAGCATAACTCTTGTAGTGATTGTAGGCTATCAGAAGCATGTATGAATTAAACGGACCCAATCCATGGCATCCTGATGCAAATCAACACTCAACACCTTAGCTGAACCTGAATCAAACCATCCAATTGATGATCTGCACGTTTGGCCATACAAGGCCTCAAATGGTGCCTTTTGGATGCTGGAATAGTAACTATTTGTAATATGTGAACTCTGCCAAAGGTAAGTGTTGGTCCCATTGGGCCATAAAAACAATCACACAGGCGCTAAGCATGTCCTTTAACACCTGAATAGTATGCTCTGAATGACCATCAATCTGGGGGTGGAAAGCTGAACTTAGATCCACTTTAGTGCCCAAACCACGTTGTACAGCCTACCAAAAGTGAGAGGTAAACACAAACCCTCTGTCTGATACTATAGACACTAGTACACCATGAAATCTAACAATGTCCTAGATATACAACCTAGCCAGCTGCTCTGCACAGTAGCTAGTCCTTACTGGTAAGAAATGTGCCGACTTGGTCAAATGATCACTGACCAACCAAACAAAGTCAAACTTTCCCAAGGTCATGGGCAAGCCTGTGACAAAATCCATAGTCACTCTCTCCCACTTCCTCTCGAGATGGCCATCTTATGCATCGATCTACTGGGCGTTTGATGTTCATATTTCACCTGATGACAATTCAAACACTTGGCCACGAACTTGGATATGTTTCTACTTATAGAAAACCACCAATAATGTTGTTTAAGATCATGATACATCTTAGCATCACCTGGATGGATGGAATATCTAGTACAATGGACCTCCTCCAATATCAATCTCACCCAATCCCTAACTTTAGGTACATAAATTCTACCATTAACTCTCTACCAGCATAATCCATGATAGCCACCTTAACCTCTCAAAACTTTGTCACGAATCATGAACAATATAGGGTTCTCAAACTGAAAAGTACAAATTTGATCAAGCAAGGAGGATCTAGCCTTAACAAAATCCAAAATACTCCAAGGAGGAGTAATATCCAAATGGATCACTTGTCTAGCAAGCGACTAAACCTCCAAAACTATGAGCCTCTCCTCAACCCTCAAGAATGCCAAACTTCCCATACTAGTAGCCTTCCGATTAAAAGCATCAAGCAACACATTGTCCTACTAGGGGTGATATAGAATGGAGATATCATAACAACTCTAACCACCTATATTGTTTCATGTTCAAATTAGGCTGGGAAAAGATGTATTTAAGACTCCGATGATCGACAAAGATCTCACAATGCACCTCATAAAGATAATATCACCACCATTTCAACATAAACACAACTACAACCAACTCCAAGTCATGTGTAGGGTAGTTTTTCTCATGCATCTTCAGCTATCCAGAAGCATAGGCTATCACCTTCCCCCTTTGAATCAATACACCACCCAAGCCCACCCATGAAGTATCACAATATAGCACAAATGGATCTCCCTCCCAGGGTAAGGCAAGAATAGGTGCCGAAGTAAAAAAATCCTTCAGGTTTTGGAAGCTCACCTTACAATCATCCAACCACTGAAATGTTATAGCCTTCTAAGTCAATTTAGTCAACAGGGTTGCTATAGAGGAGAATCCTTAAACAAAATATTGATTATATCCCACCAAACAAAGGAAGCTCTGAATCTCAATCATAGAAGTAGGCCTAGCCCACTCATGAACGACTGTTATCTTTGTCGGATCAACCATATTACCCTCTTTTGACACAACATGGACAAGAAATGCAACAAACTCCATCCAAAACTCGCACTTTAAGAAGTTAGCATAATACTTCTCTTCCTTCAATCTCCGTAGTACAGTCCTCAAGTATTGAACATGTTCTACTTCGCTCTTGGAATAAACCAAGATATCATCTATCAACACAATCACAAAAATATCCAAATAGGGCTTGAACACTCGATTCATCGACTCCATTAAGGCAACCGATGCATTAGACAACCCAAATGACATAACCACAAACTCATAGAGCCCATAACAGGTCCTAAAAGCTATCATTGGGATATCAGGCTCCCGAACTCTTAACTGATGATAGCCGAACTCCAAATCAATCTTGGAGAATATCAAGGCACCCTGCAACTGGTCATTAGGTCCTCAATGCAAGGCAAAGGATATTTGTTCTTGATGTCACTTTGTTAAGCTGATAATAGTCAATACATATACAAACAGTGCCATACTTGTTCCTCACAAATAATAAAGGCAGGACCCTAGGGAGATACACTCGGACGAATAAAGCTTTTCTTCAATAGTTCTTCTAATTGTTCCTTTAACTCCTTCAATTTAGCCGAAGCCATCTAATAAGGAGCAATAGATATGGAATTAGTGCATGTATCCACATCAATAGCAAAGTTAATATCACGATCCGGCAGAACACTAGGCAAAACAGTCAGAACAACATCCATAAACTCTAGCAACCCTGGTAGTTTCCAAACACCTGAACATGAGCTAAATATAAAAAACACCCCTTCACCATCAATCGACAAGCACACACATAAGAAATAACACCCTTATGGTAGGAAGTAGGTGCTTATATCCACATAAATTGAGGCAAGTCGGAGTAAGATAAGGTCACGATCTTCGCATAATAGTCAAGAATAACATGATAAGGCGACAACCAGTCTATACCAAATTTCACATCAAAATCTATCATATCCAACAATATCAAATTAGCAATAGTATCTCTTCCAATAAAAGTCACAACATAACCTTGATAGACCTGATTCACCACTAAAGATTCACCTACCAGGGTGGATACACATATAGGCTTAACAAGAGGCTCATACATAATATCAATATCAGAAGCAAAATAGGCTGACACATATAAAGAATTTGAGCCTGGATTAAATAAAACTAATGCTTAATGGTGGCACTTAGGAACCATATGCGTGATAACTGCATCAAAGGCCTTTGCCTTAGCTCTATCTAGAATAGCATAGCAAAATTTATGACCATGACCGACCTATGGGCCTTCAAAAGCTCCACGTTTTCCTATACCATGACCTCCTCTAGTACCACTACTCATGTCGTGAGAGCTGTCTCTGGCTGCTGCTTGAGGTCTTGAAGATTGAGTAGAAAACATCCAATGTGGACAACAATTGGCGAGGTGTCCAACCATATGACAAATATAACAAGCCTTGGAGTATCATCTATAAGATGTTATGCCAAAGAACCATCATGTCATCATATCATATATGTATAGGTCTAGATCTGACAACACTGTTAGATGTTGGAAGAGTTACCTGAACTGCCTGGCCGTGATGGCCCTTCCTCCGACACCCTATATCATAAGGCAGGTGTCCACTAACCTTACGAAGTTGATGAAATCTCTTCTTGCCACCCTAGCACTTATGCATGTGTGCTCTATCATACAAGTGTGATCCACAACACTCTAAAAAGTGCCCCCAACCAACACTAACAAAGTTGTAGCCTCTTGAAGATATCCTACCAAGCCCTTTGCAATTTGTAAAATCCTCTCGAACTCAGTAGTAATACTGAATAGATTATATCTGGATAGGGCCTGGAATTTGGCCTAAAAGTTTGAAACTGAAACACCCCCATGTGCTTAGGACTGCCCTATAATCATAATTTCCATGTACCTCAAAATCTGTGTGCGATTTCAAAAATTTGACTTCATATTCTTAATCAAGGGGTTAAATTGAGTGGGAAATGGGTAAAAACTAGATTTTAAAAGGTCAATAGAAAAAAATGATTTTAGCTAATTTATGAATTTTAGTGAGCATGTGCGCCAGGCTGCAATGATGCTTGGTCTGCATCATACTAGTGGCGCAGACTAGTGAAATTTTCCCTCTAATTTTCATATTTCGTCCAAGGGCATTAGGGTAGTAACCCAATGCCCATTTAAACATGAAATGTTTCATACTTAGCCATTTTCAACTCTAGAACTCACAAAACCCTCTCAAAAACCACTCCAAGACTTTATCAAAATCCTTATTCAAATTGAAGGACCTCAAGAACAACTTTAGATTTCAAAGACCCAATCCATGCTTCAAGTTTCATTCAAGTTCACTCTAAGAAATTCTATAGTTAAGGAATGTGGGTTTTCATCCATGCCTGCTTTCACCCATAGAGCCCAACCTTCTCATTTTACAAAAATTGTGTGATTTCAAGTGGTTATACTTATGAGTATCTCTTATTATGAATAATGAATGTAAATTTTGTCAGATTTTATCATGTGTTGATTGATTATGTATGAATATCTATTTTAATCTATATTCATGAGTTGGCTTATATCTATTGAAATTATGCATGATGTGAACTATGAAAACTATGAGTTATTGTGAATTTCAAGATGAATTTCAGGATACCCAAAATGAGGGTTTTACTACAATATTGGCGGGTTGATTTGAATTGATTTGATCCTTCTTGTTATACTCTTGAGTTACATAAATTTGAACAAGTGTCATGAACCTACCATATGTTTAATGAAATTACATGACAAGAATTTCTATGTTGTTGATGAACTATTGCATGGTTTACAAGTCAAGTGATTTTAAGATACCTATGGGCTTCCAAGCATGTATTAAATTCATTAAAATTATCTATGATGTTACAAGTGACAAGTTGAGCCCTATTTCAAGATTTTATCCTCTTGTGAGCTATTTATGTCAAATTGAGGGATTAAAGATGATTATTATTTTATCCTCATGCTCAAGTTCATGCAAGCTCACTAGAAGAGGTCAAGCGCATGAATGAGCTACTTATGTCATGTTATCATTTCTCTTCCAAGTTATTCATATTGTGATTAAAGTATGATTATTTTAAGTATTCCATTGTATTAGACTTATAACCGATTGAGGCTTAAGATGGGGCTCGACTCAAGGGTTCCTTATATAAAATCTTTAGTGTCTAAATTATGTGCCACCACAGAATCATGTTATTTCCCTAAACATGCATTGCTAGTGGATCCAACTAGTTCACTTTATCATGTTTGGTTTGCCTTGGCAAGTAGACCACACTTCACCAAGGGATGTATTACCCAGTCACCTTACTGAGGGGGTGTCATGGCTGGATTCCAAGTAATAGCTCGCTTGGTCTATGTTGGTTAAGGTCACATCCCACATATTGATGATATATTATGCAAGTTAAATGTTTTATATACATGTTTTGTAACAAGAATTAATCATACATGCCATATTGAGATTATATCCATTGTCGATATATATGCTTTTGGAATATTATGGATTATATCTTCGTTGCATTGCACCCTGCATACTTAGTAAATTCATAGTATTAACGCATACTTTATGCCTACATGATATTACAATATAGGGACCAAATCTCCTATCGATCATCCACCTCCATGTGGCTAGTTCAGTTCTTTGAAGAAAGCTTTGGTGAGTCCTCAACTCCAAGGACAATATCTATATTATTCATGCTATGTTGAGACTTCTTCTTTTTGTTGGACACTTATTATCTTAAGGGTGAGCATTAGAAATGTCTTGGTCCCCGCTCCATTCTTAAGTAGAGGTGCTGTTGGATACTAAGTTTATATATGCTTATGAGATTGACGCTCCTTGTGTTTCTATGATTGTGAAAGACTTCCCTTAGTCCCACTTCCCTTTTTCATGATTGACCCTTGTTATTATTTTATTTTGCTTCTACAAACAAGGGTGTGTACATGATATGCTAAGAGGCTTGTTTGGGTTGTCTCCGAACCTCTCATTCACCATATCATGTCTATGCCCTAGGCTTGGGTTGTGACAAGTTTGGTATTAGAGCACTAGGTTGTTAATGGTCCTTAGAAATCTCACACACTACGTCGATTAGAGTCTTGTTCATGTTTGTGAAGCACACCATAACTATGAATAGGAGGCTACGAGGCGTTTTAGAAAATGTTTCACTTTTTCATAATCTATGTCATGTTTTAGATGTTAAGATAAGGCTTCCCCTCTAGTGAATGCTATTTGTTTTTCTAGATCATGCCGCTACCAAGGGGAACACTAAGGAGAGCCCATACACCTGAGAGCAAACGTCCCCTCCTTCTCCTCAAGTCCCTCAAGATGGAGGGGTGGCCTAAGATGAGTTTTGAAAGGCCATCACAATGTTGGCCCATGTTATGACCAACCAATTGAACCAAGGGGTCATAGCTCTTCATTCTTCTGGTTTGGCCTCAAGGGTGAGGGATTTCACAACGATGATCCCTTTAGAGTTTAATGGGTCAAAGACAAAGAAAGATCCCCAAGAGTTTATCGATGAGGTGTATAAAGTTCTATCTATCATGGGGGTCAATTTGGAGGAGAAGGCGGAACTGGAAACCTACCAACACAAGAGTGTGTCCTAAATTTGGTTGGCTCAATGGAAATTTGAGAGGAGAAATGATGATACTATTTCTTAGGAGTAGTTTAAAGCCACCTTTCTCAACTGGTTCTTCCCTATTAAGTTCATAAAGGCAAACATGATGGATTTATGAACCTCAAGCAAGGTTCTATGAGTTTGAGGGAGTATTCCCTAAAATTCAACAAGATTTCCATGTATGCGCCTCATTTGGTTGCCGGCCCTAGATCAAGGATGAACAAGTATATGTTAGGGGTCTCTGACTTGGTAAATGAAGAGTGTTATACCGCAATGCTTGTAGGTTATATAGATTCGTCTAGGCTCATGATATATGTCGAACAACTTGAGGGGGAAAAACTTAGCAAGAAGAGAAGTGGGGAGTCCAAGAGGGCTGATTCGAGGGTGGTTTCCAAGGTTCTAAGGGTGGTCGATTTCAACAAGGTCACAAATACCAAGGCCAAGCGTCCTCCAATGCCCCAAATAAAAGGTTTACTAATGATGGGTGTCTAACCCAAGGTTTCAAGGTGACAATGGTGGGATGACTAATCTTAGGTGCCAAAAGTGTGGGAGAAACCATGGTGGTCCATGTCTGAAGAATTCTAATGCTTGCTTTGGTTGTGATGGAATGAGTCACAAGGATGTTGATTGTCCACATGCTTAAAATAAGGGTAGAGATGGTCATCCTCAAGGCCAAGGTTCTAATGTGGGTCAAAGGGCAAATGGAAGCCAACAAGGGTGTGCTCCAAGGCAAAATAGGTTCTATGCTCTCCAACAAAGGCAAGGAGTGGAGGAGGTGCCAAATGTTATTATATGTAGGTTAAAGGTTTTTGGTAATGATATGTATGCATTGATAGATCTGGGTTCCACTCTTTCTTTCATTACTCTTTTTGTTGCCAAAAAGCTTCATGTGTGTCCCGAATTGTTCTGTGAACCCTATGAAGTGTCTACCCCTATTGGTGAGTCTTATTGCTAAAAGAGTTTATAGAGATTGTCCCGTGTCCATATTGTATAAAGTCTTGCCTTATGATTTTTTTGAACTTTACATGGTGGATTTTGATATTATTCTTGGGATGGATTGGTTACATGTCTATCATGCTTCCATTGATTGTAGGACCCGTAAAGTGAGATTCCAATTCCCAAATGAGCCCATCCTTGAGTGGGAAAGTCATAATGTAGTGGTCAAGGGTAGATTCATTTCTTGTTTTAAAGCTCAAATATTGATTTCTAAGGGTTGTATTTACTACCTTGTAAGGGTTAGGGATGTTGAGTCTAAAGTCCTTCCTATTGAGTCAGTTCTAGTGGTCAATGAGTTCCTTGATTTCTAGTCTGATAAGCTTCCTGGTGTTCCTCTCGAAAGGGAAATAGACTTTGGTACAGACCTCCTCTGCGATACATAACCCATTTCCATTCTCCCTTACCGTATAGCCCCAGGGGAGTTGAATAATCTATTGAGGGATTTGTTTGAGAAGGTTTTCATAAGGCCTATCAAGTCACCTTGGGGTGCACCAGTGCTGTTTGCAAAGAAAAAGGATGGTTCTCTTAGAATGTGCATTGATTACCGTCAACAAAATAGAGTCACCATAAAGAACAAGTATCCTTTACTAAGGATAAATGACCTTTTTGATCAACTACAAGGGGCTAGTCACTTCTCTAAGATTGATCTTCGGTCCAGATACCACCAATTGAGGGTGACAGAGTGTGATATTTCAAGACGGCCTTTCACACTAGCTATGGGCACTTTGAATTTGTGGTAATGACCTTTGGGTTGACTAATGTACTGATAATATTTATAGATCTCATGAATAGGGTCTTTAAACCCTACCTGGATATGTTTGTAGTGGACTTTATTGATGATATCTTGATTTCTTCCCGTAGTAAGGAAGAACAAGTGAATCACTTGAGGGTGGTGTTGCAAATTTTGAGGAATGAGAGGTTTTTTACTAAATACGAAAAGTGTGAATTTCTGTTGAAAGAGGTTGCATTCCTAGGTCATGTGGTGTTAGGTGATGGCACTAAAGTGGACCTTAAGAAGATGGAGGTTATAAGGAATTGGCCTAGGCCCTCGACTCTGATAGATCTTAGGAGTTTCTTGCGTTTGGCGGGTTACTATCGGAGGTTTGTGAATGATTTTTCTTCTATTGCTTCCCCTATAACAAAGTTGACCCAAAAGAAGGCATAATATGTTATGACCAATGAATGTGAAAAGAGTTTTGAAACTTTGAAAGACAAGCTTATCTCCACTCCTATTTTGGCTTTACGAAAACGGTCAGAAGGGTTTGTGGTGTATTATGATGCCTCAAGAATAGGTTTTGGGGTGTGTTTTAATGCAAAATGGCAAGGTTATAGCACATGCCTCTATGCAACTAAAAGTGCATGAGCGAAATTATCCCACCCATGATCTTGAATTAGTGGTTGTGGTGTTTGCTTTGAATATTTGGCATTATTATTTGTATGGGGTTCGTGTAGATATGTTTACCAAACACAGGAGTCTCCAATATGTATTCACACAAAAAGATCTTAACTTGAGGCAATGAAAGTGGTTAGAAAGCTTTAAGGATTATGACATGAGTGTTCACTATCATCCTGGCAAAGCTAATGTTATGGTCGATGCTGTACGTAGAGTGTCCATGGGTAGTTTAGCTCATATTGATGTTGGTAACAAGGAGGTGGCTATAGAAGTTCACCAATTAGCCAGTTTGGGAGTTAGGTTGAACGAAGTGGAAAATGGTGGTGTAATGGTTGTTGATGGTTCCAAATCCTATTTGATTGAGGAAGTCAAGTCAAAAGAAGACCTTGACCCTGCCTTGCTAGGTTGAATGCTTTGGTGAAGGATGGTAAAGGGGAGGTTTTCTTCCAAGTGGGAGATGGTGACTTTAGGTACCAAGGTATCTTGTGTATGCCTAACGTTGATGATATGTGGGAGTTGAATTTGAAGAATGCCCATAATTCAACTTATCCTATTCATTCGAGTTCAACAAAAATGTATGGAGAATTGAGGGAGGTATATTAGTGGGGTGGTATGAAGAGAGATATTGCCAAGTTTGTAACCGGATGTCACAATTTCCAACAAGTGAAAGCAAACATCAAAGGCCGGGTTGCCTAGCCTAAGACATAGAAATTCCTACTTGAAAGTGAAAAGAGATCAACATGGATTATGTGATTGGTTTGCCTAAGACTAGGAAACACTTTGATTCTATTTGGGTTATTATTAATAGGATGACAAAGTCGGCTCACTTCTTACGGTTAAAACAATCTATAATGCCAAAGATTATGCCAAGTTGTATATTCATGAGATGGTTTGATTGCATGGAGTACCCTTATCTATCATTTCGAATTGTCGTGCTCAATTCACTTTTCATTTTTGGAGATCCTTCCAAATGGCTCTTGGTAACAAGTTCAAGCTTGGCATGACTCTTCATCCTAAAACGGATGGCCAAGCTAAAAGGACTATCCAAACTCTTGAGGATATGCTTAGAGCTTATGTTTTGTAATTTAAGGGTAGTTGGGATGAATATCTTCTACTTATTGAGTTTGCCTACAACAATAGTTACCACTTAAGCATTGGTATAGCTCCCTTTGAAGATTTGTATGGTAGGTATTATAGATCCCTAGTTGGGTGGTCTAATGTGGGGAAGATGGCTTTATTAGGCCTAAATTTGGTTATGGAGGCTTTGGAAAAGGTGAAGTTGATATGGGAAAGATTGAAGACGGCTCAAATTAGCCAAAAGTCCTACTCTGATGTGCGAAGAAGAGATCTTGAGTTTAATGTTGATGATTGGGTTTACTTAAAAGTCTCACCCATGAAGGGTGCGGTTCAGGTTGGCAAGAAAAGAAATTGACCCCAAGGTTTGTGGGACCCTATAGGATTTTGGGGAGAGTTGGTAAGGTTGCGTACGAATTGTAGGTGCCTACGGATATGAACATCATTAATCCGGTCTTCTATGTGTTTGTGTTGAGGAAGTATGTGGGTGATCCATGAGCTATAGTGCCCTTAGAGGTTGTGGATGTTGTGGAAGACAACTTGAACTATGAGGAAGTCCCAATGGAGATATTGGATAGACAAGTGAAAAGATTGAGGAACAAAGATGTAGCATCCGTCATGGTCCTTTGGAGGTATCAACAAGTTGAGAGTACCACATGGGAAGCCGAAGCAGACATGAAAAATTGATATCCATACCTCTTCCACTCTACTCATGCCAAAGGTAATAATTTATGTCCTATCCGTGATTTCAAGTCTTAAGTTTCAGTCCTCACGTCATTTTTGCATGTATCCATGTTCATGATAACAAGTTTATAGTGATTTTTGACATTCACGGTGAGACATTTTGAAAATGTTGTTTAAATGCATTTGTTCCATTCATGTCGACATCTTCATAATTACTTCTCATTCGCATGTTTCTTTGACATTTGGGTACGAATGTTCTCAAGGGAGAGATATTGAAACACCCCTTATATGCTTCAGAATGCCCCAAAATTGTAATTTCTAATATAACTCAAAATCCGTGCATGATTTCAGAAATCCGACTCATATTCTTGATCAGGAGGAAAAATTGAATGGGACTTGGGTAAATCTCAGATTTTAGAAGGCCCGTAGTGAAAAATAGTTTTTGCTAATTTATTATTTCCAGAGAGCCTGCGCCCCCAGGCCGCAATGCGCCTGGAGCACGCAGTGGTGCAACTGTGAGGTGCACCTAGTCCGCTTCGTTCCTAGGGCGCGGACAAGTGCAATTTTTCCCTGTTTTTAATATTTTGTCCAAGGATGTTGTGGTAATAACCCAATGACCATTTAAACGTGAAATCTTCCATACTTAGCAATTTTTCAACTCTGGAACTCACAAAATATTCTCAAAAACCTCTCTAAGATTTTATCAAAATCCCCATTCAAATTCACAGACCTCAAGATTGCATTTCAAGGACCAAAGCCAAGCTTCAAGTTTCCTTCAAGGTCACTCTAAGAAATTCCAATTTTAAGGTATCTGGGTCTTCATCCATAATTCCTTTCACTCATGGAGCCCAACCTTCTCATTTTATAAAAATTTTATGATTTCAAGTGGTTTTACTTATGGGTATCTCTTATTATGAACCATGAACGTAAATTATGTTGGATTTTATCAAGTATGAATTGATTATGTATGAATATCTATTTTAATCTCATATCATGAGTTGTTTTATATCTATTTGAGTTGTTTTATATCTATTTGAAATTATTCATGATCCAAACTATCAAAAACTATAAGTTATTCTGAATTTTAAGATGAATTTAAAGACACCAAAAATGATGATTTTACTACAATATTAGTGGGTTGATTTGAATTGATTTACCCCTTCTTGTTATACTCTTGAGTAGCATGAATTTGAACAAGTGTCATGAACCCACCATGTGTTTGATGAAATTACATAACACGAATTTCTAAGTTGTTGATGAAATATAGCATGGTTTACAAGTCAAGTGATTACAAGATAACTATGGGCTTCCAAGCATGTATTAAATTCATGAAAAGTATCTAAGATATTACAAGTGATAAGTTGAGCCCTGTTTCAAGATTTTATCCTCTTGTGAGTTGTTCATGTCAAGTTGAGGGATCAAGCATGATTACTATTTTACCCTTATGTTCAAGTTCAAGCAAGCTTATTGAAGAAGTGAGCCGACATTGTTGAAACCGACCACCCTTAGAACCTTGGAAACCACCCTCAAATCAAGCCTCTTGGACTCCCCACTTCTCCTCTTGTTAAGTTTATCCCTCTCAAGTTGTTTGGTATATGTCATGAGCCTTGACAAATCCATATCACCTACAAGCATTGTGGTACGACACTTTTCATTTACCAATTCAGACACCACTGACATAAACTTATTCATCCTTGATCTAGGGTCGGCCACTAAATAGTGAGAATACCTAGAAATCTTGTTGAATTTGAGGGCATATTCCCTCACACTCGTGGAACCTTGCTTGAGGTTCATAAACTCCATCATGTTTGCCTCTCTCAACTCAATAGGGAAGAACCAGTTGAGGAAGGCGGCTTTGAACTCCTCCTAAGGAATAGTATCATCATTTCTCCTCTCAAATTTCCATTGAGCAAACCAAATTTGGGCTACACCCTTGAGTTGTTAGGCTGCCAATTCTGCCTTCTCCTCCAAATCAACCCTCATGATGGATAGCACGTTATGCACCTCATCAATAAAATCTTGGGGATCTTTCTCCATCTTCGACACATTAAACTCCAGAGGGGCCATCCTTGTGAAATCTCTCACCCTTGAGGCCGAAGTAGGATAATGAGGAGCTTGGGCCCCTTGGTTCAATCGGTTTCTCATAACATGGGACAACATTGTGATGGAATTTCGAAACTCATCTTGGGCCACCCTCAATCTTGAGGTATTTTAGGAGTAGGAAGGGAGTGTTGCTCCTCGGGTGTATAGGCTCTCCTTAGATTTCCCCTTGTTAGCGGCATGATCTAGAAAAGCGATGAGCATTCACTGGGGGGAAAAGCCTTACCATGACACCTAAATCACGACTTAGATCTTGAAAAAGTGAAACATTTCCTAAAGCGCCTCATAGCCTCCTAGTCATAGTTATGGTGCACTTCACAATCATGAATAAGATTCTAATCGACGTAGTGTTTTGGATTTCTAAGGACCATTAACAAACTAGTGCTCTGATACCAAACTTGTCACGACCCAAGCCTAGGGCCTCGACATGATACAGTGAATGGGAGATCGGAGACAACCTAAACAAACCTCTTAGCATATCATGTACACATCCTTAGTTGCAGAAGCAAAATAAAACAATAACAAGGGTCAATCATGATAAAGTGAGGTAGGACTAAGAGAAGTCTTTCACAATCATAGAAACATAAGGAGAGTCAAGCTCATAAGCATATACAAACTTAGTACCCAAGAACACCTCTACTTAAGAATAGAGCGGCGACGACCAAGACATTTCCCAAGCTTACCCTCAAGATAATAAATGTCCAAAAAAAATAAGAAGTCTCAACATGGTATGAATAATATAGATATTGTCCTCGAAGTTGAGGACTCACCAAAGTTTTTTTCAAAGAATCGAACTAGCCATGTGGAGGTGGATGATCAATAGGAGCTTTGGTCCCCAACTGGTAATATCATGTATGCATAGAGTATGCGTTAATACTTTGAATTTAATAAGTATGCGGGCTGCAATGCAACAAAGACATAAGCTATAATATTCAAAAGGCATACATATCGGCAATGGATATAATCTCAATATGACATGGATGATCAATGCTTGTTACAAAATGTGCATATAAAACATTTTACTTGCATAATATATCGTACATTTGTTGGATGAGATCTTAATCGACATAGACCAAGCGAGCTACTACTTGGAATCCAAGGCATGACATCATTCGGTAAAGTGATTGGTAAGAGAACCCCAGTGAAGTATGATCTACTTGCCAAGGTAAACCAAACATAATAACATGAACTAGTTGGATCCACTAGCAATGCCTATTTAGGAAAACAACACGATCCTATGGTGGCACATAATTTAGAGACTAAAGATTTTATATAAGGACACCTTGAGTCGAGCCCCATCTTAAGACTCAATCGGTTATAAGTCTAATACCACGGAATACTTGAAATAATAATACTTTAGTCAAAAAATGAACAACATTGAAGAGAAATGATAACATCACATGAGTAGCTTATTCACGCGTTTGACCTATTCTTGTGAGCTTGCATGAACTTGAGCATAAGGGTAAAATAATAATCATGTTTGATCCCTCAACTTGACATGAATAGCTCATGAGAGGAGAAAATCTTGAAATAAGGCTCAACTTGTCACATTTCTAAGTTGTTGTTGAATTATTACATGGTTTACAAGTGAAGTGATTTTAAGATAACTATGGGCTTCCAAGCATGTATTAAATTCATGAAAAGTATCTACGACGTTATAAGTGACAAGTTGAGCCCTAATTCAAGATTTTATCCTCTTGTGAGTTATTCTTGTCAAGTTGAGGGATCAAGCATGATTATTATTTTACCCTCATGTTCAAGTTCAAGCAAGCTCACTAGAAGAGGTCAAGCATGTCGATGAGCTACTCATGTCATGTTAGCATGTCTCTTCCAAGTTGTTCATGTTATGATTAAAGTATGATTACTTGAAGTATTCTGTGAGATTAGACTTAGCACCGATTGAGGCTTAAGATGGGGGCTAGACTTAAGGGGTCCTTATATAAAGTCTTTTAGTCTCTAAACTATGTGCCACCAGAGGATCATGTTATTTCCCAAAATAGCCTTTACTAGTGGATCCATCTAGTTCATGTTATCATGTTTGGTTTATCTTGGCAAGTAGACCACACTTTGCCCAATCACCTTACCGAGGGGGTGTCATGCTTTGGATTCCAAGTAGTAGCTCGCTTAGTCTATGTCGGTTAAGGTCTCCTCCCATATTTATATAATATATTATGAAAGTTAAATATTTTACATGCATGTTTTATTACAAACATTGATCATACATGCCATATTGAGATTATATCCATTGCTTATATGTATGCATTTTGAATATTATGGCTTATATCGTTTTTGCTTTGCACCCTTCATAGTTAGTACATTCAAAGTCCTAATTCATACTCTATGCCAACATGATATTACTATGTACAAAATAGAGCTCCTATTGATCATCCTCATCCATATGGCTCATTCGATTCTTTGAAGAAAGCTTTGGTGAGTCCTCAACTCCGAAGACAATGTCTATATTATTCATGCTATGTTGAGATTTCTTCTTTATGTTGGACACTTATTATCATCAGGGTGATCCCGGGAAATATCTTAGTGCCCCCTCCATTCTTAAGTAGAGATGTTGTTGGACACTAAGTTTGTATGTACTTATAAGCTTGACTTTCCTTATGTTTCTATGATTATGAAAGACTTCCCTTAGTCCCCTTATCCTTTTTAATGATTGAACCTTGGTATTGGCTTATTTTGCATCCGCAACCAAGGATGTGTAGAAGATAGGCTAAGAGGCTTATTGGGTTATCTGTGGACCTCCTATTCATCGTGTCACATCTAGGCCTTAGGCTTGGGTAGTGAAAGAAACTGACATACAACCCTATAGTAGATAAAACGTATCTCTACAGATGTCCAAAAGGCTATATGGTACGAACCTCTCCAAAAACATACTCGTAAATTGCTCCACAGTCATAGTTGGAGATCCAACAGGCTGGTGAGCTAGAACTGACCTCCACCACTTCTTGGCAAGGCTAGTGAACTAGTATGAAGTGTAGTCAACCCTATAAGGCTCAAGAATAGCCAGATTGTACAACTAGTCCTAACACTTCGGCAGAAAAACATAAGCTCTAACGCCAGGAGTGCCATCAAATCACGGAGGAGCCAACTACACAAACCTCTCAAAGCTATTCTACTTTGTTATGGACATTGTTGGGGTAGATACTTGAAACTATTTAGATATTTAAAGTCGAGTAATAACAGTTGTAGGAGAGGCTGCTGGAGCTGAATAAAGACTGACATGAATCATGGACAGCTCTATTGGAGCACTAGAAAGACCAACTGGTGTGGTAGGAATTGGTATCTCAATAGTAGCTGGGGCTGGAAGATCTCTATCTAATCTAGTCAATAATCTCTTAAGTAGCTCCTGAACTAACATTGTAGTGGATGGAGCTAAAGGAGTTCGAATAGGATCAGTAGGCCCCTCGGGCATAATAGTAGGCTCTGGAGAAATCGATATGGTCTATTTCTTGGATGGTGTTGACCCTCTAGAAATCCCTCAAGCCTTGGTCCTATCACGAACTTTGCCTTGACCTCGACTGGGAGTTAAATCAGCTGACTCTGGCTTTCCTACTAAGTAACGGGTTCGAATAATTGACATGTGCACGGAAGGGGTAGATTAGATACTATCAAACAAGTGATATGAAGAAGCACACAAATAGAAGCAAGATGCGAAAAATTTTCCTATTACGCACCATGTAGCCTCCCGAAGGTGAGAGTAGACATCTACACATCGATCCATGAGACTCTACTAGACGCCTTGCTCTTGACTCATGAGCCCAATAAACTTATAACTCTAATACCAAACTTGTCATAACCAAAATGGATTGCAACTAAAAGAACATGAAATAAACTGAAAACCATCTCAACATATTATAACAAATCTCCTAAAATCTAGAGTTATAAGTACAAGAACATCTAAATAATACAAAAGTGTAAATACACATATCTCAAATGAAATACAAGGTTATCTCGTAAAATTTGATACAATTCTGCGAAGAAAGTAAAAGAAATCCAAAGGATCCACAACGACTCAAAGTCTCTGCCTCACTAGTAAGATCAGGATGGATAGAGAAAAGTCCAAAAAAGTGAATCAGCTACCCTATGTGGGTCTTTGTGTTCGATCTGCAAGGATTAAATAGAGTAGGGGTGAGTACATCAAAATATACCTAGTAAGTTCAACCAACTAGGTAAGAGAAATCAATACACAAATGTAATAATGAAAAACCTTATATCTGCATCCAAAATATTGAGTGTGTAATACAATATACACAATAATACTGAGCTACGATATTATTAAGAACCCACAAGTACCATATAATCATATTGTGAAACATAATGCACCACTTATCAATCCAAATACCAAGGGTGTCACAGCCTTGCCAAGTGCCCATGGTCAAGGTAATATCAGAATGCGACAACCTTACTACTTGCCCATGGTCAAGGTAATATCATAATGTGACAACCTTTCCACCAGCCCATGGTCAAGGAATATCACGATGTCAAGTCCTTGCCACCTGCCTGTGGTCAAGGTATATGAAGTATGAATCTCACCATTGCCTCTTACTCGTGTTAAGGGGTACCAAATGTGGATCATAAAGCCCCTGCCTCGTGCCCCAATCAAGGAATGATACAAGTAGCATAGAATCGATGTAAATACATAGTGCAACCCAATTGTAAACATGTGGAATACCATTTCTATAGGATTTTTCCAATGCATGACGTAATAATTATAAGTGCTATAGCTAATTCCCAAACTTTCATCATGTTTTAAATCATTAGAATTATATCAGTCATCAAATATATCAATAATATTATACCTTACTCATCCCAAGTATGCAATAACATCAATAATACCGGACATTACTGGTGTGAGTGAATGGACAAGCTTATGGTATTGGTTATCAGACATGAATCTCATTTGTGAGAGTGAGTGTGCTTGCACTATTCCATGAATAACTTTTGAAAGTATTTTGAGTGTTAAAAAGGGACTTCTTTGTTGTGAGGACATTTGCATTGCATGGTTAGCATTTGACTTGTTCAATGAATGTAGATTCTTGATACTCCTTAATTTGTCATAGTTGGATTGTCAAGTGTATTAGCATATTGTGTTTTGCTTGCTATCTACATGATCATGTCTTAAAAAGGCTATTATGGATACCTGAGGTGAAATTGAGTATGGTATATGCCAGTAGGTCGATCGTCAAGTATTATTTGTTATCTATCTAGATTGAGTCGTCGCTCGAGGACAGACAACAATTCTAAGTTGAGGGTGTTGATGTACTTTCAAAATGCAACATATTTGGTGCCTAAAACATGAGATTTTATGTGTTCTGAATGTGACATTTTATGGTTTTTATGTATTTTGCGTTTACTTTTTCAGAAAATATAGGTTGTCTTGATTTTGAGAAAAATTGCAGATTTTGTTGATTTTGATGATCTATGGGACCCACTATGAGTCGTAGCCCAAGATACGAGTTGTAGGAGATGATCATAGAAATTAATATTTTCTAAAACCAAAATCTAAGAACTTGAAGTTCAATCATACGAGCTCAAGGTATGAGTCATAGTCCTCTCTACGACTTGTAGAAGTGGGCCTCGTAGTAATTAATAGCGTTGATTAAAATTGGACCAAGAAATGCAAGGGTGGTAAGCCAAAAGGCACTATGAGTCATAGACAAAATTATGACTCATAGAGGTGGATCGTAGTATCAAATTTCAAAATGCTAAGTGCTGACCACAAAATCCCGATTACGACTCGTAGGGTGACCTACGAGCTATAGCAGAAGTTGACCAGATTTTCTATTTACTTTAAGGACCTTTTTTTTAAATAGTATAACTTAGGTTCTTAGGAGGTGTTTTTGGGAGAGTCTTTTCATTATTCTTAGAACATTGTTCATATTATAGGATTTTAGAGAGAATTTTTAGGGTTTTACTTTGAGACTCAAATTTAGGGATTTAGAGTCACTTGTGAATTAATTTCATCACTCAAGCTTGTGATTCTACTTTCAAAGAGGGTTTCATATTCTTCATTTTTCTTGGGTAATAAATCTCCTATATCTTCTAGTTTCATTGTTGATTTGTGTGCCCAAGCCATGAGTGGCTAAACTCACAACTTGGGGTTGTGGGAACCATGAGTAGCTAGCTTAATATCCTGGATTGTTTGCACTTCTTGAGTTGGGTATTTGCATGTATTATCCACTTTTCTTCATTTTGATCATTGTATAATGGTGGAAAACATTAAACCCCGTCTAGTGTCATGATCCCGATCAAGGTAGTGATGAGTTGAAAAAGAAAATGGGTGACAAAATTCGATTAATATGTTCTCGTCTAATCAACCAACCCCAGCCAAGGAGAGGTTGACTGGGAAATAGGTAACAGTTAGTTTGGCACACTATGGTAGTCGGCCAAGTGCCATAGTGAAATACAACCTTCGTTGTTGTGCAAGGGTTGGAAGAACTTAAGTTACCATCCTACATGCAATGTCCTAACTAGGTTAGGTTATCTAGGGTGTTTGAGTTAATGAATCATAGGAAACACAATTTTCCTAGTTTCTCTCCAATTTGATTTTCTCTACATTCTATTAGTATAATTTTAATTCACTACCAACCATTGCAACCCTCCTTCTTAAGAATAGAGTTATTTGATGCTTGAATTGAATGTTGGTGAATCAATGCGGCAAAGCCTCATATTCCATTGGGATCTGACTATAACCTATGGTTAGGTTTTATATGTGACAACGATCGCTTTATACACAAAGTGAAAGGTACTGTTTGAGTGTGATCAAAATTAATAGCTCCATTCACGGGGAATATGGTGATGTTTTGACTTGATTTCACTAGTAGTTAATTCAAGTGTTGATTGCTCAATTCTCTTGTATTTTTCTTTTGTTTTGTTTTGTTGTTTAGTTTTTTTTGCAGGGTATACTGAGTGTATGCCAAGCACAAGGAGCCAAGGTGGACCCTTAGCTCAAATTAATCTTGAGATGCAACGTGTTGCAAGGAGAATGACCCAAGCAAATATGGATATTGTAGTTCATGAAGCCATGGATCGGAACGATGATGATGTGGATAGAGAGGAGAATCCACCACTAAGGGACCACACCATAGAGATTTCAATGATAATGCATATGGTTGGAATCAATATCAGTTAAATCCTATGGCCATAGATGTCACAGGTGCTATAGTGTTGACACCACTACTGGCCAACACTAAGTTCGCGGTGTCATGTGGATTACTCCAAATGTTTCAAAACTGTGATTTGCTTATAGAGTTACCTATTGAGGATCCTTACAGTCATCTTCATAATGTTTCTTTTATGTGTGAGAGTGTGATGGGTACGCAAAATCTTTCTATGGATGTTGTTGGGTTACGTCTGCTCCCACTATCTCTTATCGATAGCGCAGCAATATGGTTGTGAGAACTCTTGATGTGTTGTCAAGATACAACACATTTGGTGCCTGAAACAAGGTATTTTGTGATTTCTTAAAGTGACTTTTTAGGATTTTGATGTGTTTTTGTGTTAATCTTGCAGAAAAGTTAGGTTAGCGTGATTTTGAAGAAAAGTTGTAGATTTTGCTGAAACATAGGCCATACGGACCTACCTATTAGTTGTAGCTCACATTACGAGTCGTACGTTATAACGTAGCAAGAATCAAAGACCAAAAATCATAAATCTACCAAGTAAAGGTCACCCCTACGAACCCAGCCTACGAGTTGTAATACATACTATGACTCGTATAGGTGGACTCGTAGCAAGAATCAGAGAGCCAAAATATTGGACCAAAAATTGAAGACCAAGACTACGAGATAAACTTACGAGTCATACCTATGGGTGTTACCAATTAAATCAAAGATGGCAAGAACCTAATATGAGACCCCAACTATGACTCGTAGGTCATCCTACGAGTCATAACTGTGAGACTTATCAGCTCCCAGCTGTCTTTTCTGTGTAAATTCTAGGGTTATTTTGTAAACACTATATATAGAATAAGTTAGATTGTTGAAAGAAGTTCGACCAATAGACATTTTCACGTTATATTTAGAAGCTTTTCTTAGGTTTTTAGTATAGATTATTGTTGTCTCTTGGAAAACCCATTTTGGGGATTGTAAGTCTTGCCTTATACTCATTGTTGATCAATCAAGCTTGTGGGTTTTCAACTTGTGGAGCCTATCTCCTTCATTGTTATTGATGAAATTCTCAATTATGTCTATTATATACATTTTTGTATGTTTTTCTTTTGCCATGAATAGCTAATCACTCACAACTTGGGGTTGTGGGAATCATGGGTAGTTGACTTGAAATAACCTAGTTTTTTCACATTTCTATGATTGGGGTTTTACATGTATTATCTATTTCCCTCTATTTTTATTGTCGTTTAGTGGTGGGCAACACCAAACCCCGCTTACTATCAGGATCCTGACCAAGGTAGTGATGAATAGGAGAAGGGAAGTAGATGACAGAATTCAGTTGATGTATTCCCATCTAATCAACCAAACCTGACCAAGGGGTTGTGGACTAGGACTATTGGTAATGTTTAGTTGGTAGGCCATGGTAGATGACCAAGTGCCATGGTGAAATTTGACCTTCAACTTCACAAAAGGGCTGGAATAACCTAAGTTACCGTCCTACATGTGACTCACCAATTATAGTTATGTATCTAGAGTAATCAAGTCGACGAACCATGGGGAACACAATTCCCAAGTTATCCCCAAAATTGATTATTCCTTGCATTTGAATTAGTATTTATTTTATTTTGTTTTTGAATCACAAATCCCCCCTCCCGCCATTTAGAGATTATAGTCATAAATACTAGAAACGATTAGTAGTGAAGTCTTGTAGTCAAAGCCCTGTATTCCCTATGGATTCGACCCTAACCATGGTGAAGTTAATTACTGATAGCGATCGCTTTATTATTGGAGCGTGACAATCACACATCAAAAAATTATGGCGCTGTTGCCAGGAGAATATGACAAGGTTTTGA
Organism: Solanum clarkiae; assembly: GCA_011800125.2. Taxonomy (NCBI): domain Eukaryota; kingdom Viridiplantae; phylum Streptophyta; class Magnoliopsida; order Solanales; family Solanaceae; genus Solanum; species Solanum clarkiae. Next base: position 9,327 of record JAABOM020058190.1, on the reverse strand, counting down.
TTTAATTTCACTATTAATTATTCCTAGTGCTAATTTCTAGAGTCTCTTGTACTTTACTTTTGTTTTTTGGTGTTGTTGGATTTCTTTTGTATGATGTACTAGGTTGTATTCCCAACACAAGGAGCCACGGTAATCCCTTAGCTCTACTAAATTTGGAGATCCATTGACTACCAAGAAGGATGGCTTAGGTGAATGAGGACATTAAGGTTGAGAAGTATACGCTTGTAAATGAAGATATAGGTAGAGAGGAGAATCCACCCCAAAGGGGTAACCGGTCATAACTTAGAGATTTCAATGTAAATGCTTATGACTAGAATCAGTACCGATTGAACCCCACGACGATGGATGTTACCGGTTCTATAGTACTGCCCCCTCTACCGACAGATGCTAAGTTCATAGTATCAAGTGTACTGCTCCAGATGCTCCAAAACCGTGGCCTATTCATAGGGCTACCATCATAGGATCCCCACCGTTATCTCCAAAATGTCATCTTTGTGTGCAAAAGTGTCATGGGGACAAAAAATATTTCTTTTGACCTTGTTGGATTGAGGGTGTTTCCATTGTCACTGACTGGCAATGCAGCTCTATAGTTTTCTGAGCTATCTTTGGGTACCATCACGAGTTGGGCTGAGCTACAGTGGGTGTTCTTAGAAAGATATTTCCAATGGTCGAAGAAGCTAAATCTTAAGGACCAAATTAAAAACTTTGAGCAATTTCCTAGAGACTCTCTTAGAACTACGTGGGAGAGATTCACCAAATTCTTGAGGATGGTCCATGATCAAAAATGTTTTTAGGATGATTTGGTCAAGATCTTCTATAGAGCACTTGATGATAATAGCAAAGCTTACACCAGCACGAGTATGTGAGGTGTTTTTCTTGATCAACCATTTGAGCTAGCGGCCGAAAGAACTGAACAAGTGGTGAAGACCAACAGAGCATAGGGTCAGAATGAATATGGTAATACAATGAGTTCTTGTGTGGTTACCACAAATAGTGAGCAGGCTAAAGTGAAAGAAAATAGTATTGAGCAAGTTTCTCAACTCCATACGAGCATGGATTTGGTTTTAAAGCAAAACCAAGCTAGTGTGAAGGCAATAGCTCACCAACCCCCAATTACTCCTATGTATGATGATAAATTCTTTGATGAGGATGCCTGTTATGTTAGCAACCAAGCGAAGGGTTTCTGAAATAACACCCAAGGGTCCAACTCGAACTTTTGGAGGCAAAGTTCTAGGAATCAAGGAACTTCAATCGATATGGAGCATACAAGGATAATAGGGGTGAATACTATGAGAGAGAAAGAGTTCCATATGCAGAATAGGGAAGAAGAGAGGGCTATATGAATGGGCCCTTTGTGCCACCACATAATTATGGCTCCAAGTTGAGTAATTCGAGGATTGAAGAAATATTTGATAAAATGTTGAAGAGGGCAGATCACCACGACGAGACTTTGAAATGGATGAAGATGAATATTTCAAGCATAAATCAGAAAATTGAATTTCACTCAGTGGCAATCAAGCAACTTGAACAACAATTCGGGCGAGTGTCTTCCCAGCTGAACCAATGCCAAAAGGGCACCCTACCTAGTAACACAGTTCAAAATCCTAAGAACGAAGGGCATTGTATGGTCGTGATGACTTGGAGTGGCAAAGGTGATGTGGACCGCCTATGCCTATTGTTGTTGATGATGAAGTTGAGGAGAGAGCCATTAATAGCAAGGTGATGAGAGGGGAAGAAGGTCCAAGGAGTAAGGAAGTAGAGGACCATGAGGTGGGAGAGCAAGAGAAAGTCAAATCAATCCCAAAACCACCTCCTCCAAATTCCCTCAAAGGCTTAAGAAGAAGGAAGAAGATGGCAAGTTCAAGAATTTCTTGTTAATGTTAAAACAACTATCCATCAACATTCGTCTCTTGGAGGCCTTGGAGAAAATGCTCGGATACGCCAAATATACGAAGGATTTGGTCACTAAGAAGCACACTTTTAGCCAAGAGTTCTCGCAAGAACTCCAACAATGTAGTACGATTATGACAAAATGGCTTGTGCAGAAACGAGAAGACCCGGGGCATTCACCATCCCTTTGCACTATCAGTGATGTTGAATAGCTCAAGAGCATTTCGTGACTTAGGAGCAAGCATCAATTTAATGCCTCTTGCCATATTCAAAAAGCTTTGCCTTGGTACTCCTACCCTAACACGAATAAGGTTGCTTATGGCAGATCAAACCATTAAAAAGTCGGAGGGAATCCTTTTGGATGTGCTTGTTAAAGTCGATAAGTTCATCTTTCCAGCAAATTTTGTGATCATCGACTGGGAAGTTGATTTTGAGGTGCCCATCATTTTGGGGAGACCATTTCTGGCCACTAGGAGAGCACTAGTAGATATGGATTCAAGTCAGCTGCGGTTCAAGTTAATGATGCAGAAGTTGTGTTCGATATTTGCCAATCCATAAAACACCCAGACGAATGCAAGAGTAAGGTGTAGACCTTGATGATAGTTGATAAAGGAAGATGACCAAGTCGGGCCACAATGTTAAATAAGGCGCTTCTTGGGAGGCAACCCAAGCATTTTACTAATTATTTGTTTGTTTGAGACTTAGAGTAGTAGTAGTTGTTTGATTTAAATTATGAGACAAAGATGCAATTGTAATATTTTTTGAGGTTTTCTATGCTTTGAGACTTGGTTTGTTGGTAAAAAGTGTAAGAACTAAAGATCAGGAAAAATTGGACTTGGAGCAGCTCCTACGAGCAGGCCTAGGATTCGTAGTCTTCACTATGACTCATAGTCATGCCTTATAAAGGAAAACAATAAGTATCTAAAGTCAGCACATACTCTACAAGCCTACCTTACGAGTCGTAAGTGGGGTTCGTAGTACCCAGGTATGATTCTTAAATTTTTACCAAGTGTTTGATCAAGTACAAGATAGGGATCTACGACTCGTAGTCGGGGTCTCATAGCCCTGATCTGCAATTTTTTAAAAGTCTGACCCGGTTTGCTTATAAAAAGGGTCAAAATTATTTTTGACCATAAAATCTAAAATCCCTTACCCTAAGTCGACGGAAAACCCCTTCCTCATCCCGTAAATCCTTCTCCGTCCAAAAATCCTGGCTACCCATGTCATTTTCCAGCGAAGATTCTGACGAGGGTATAAATTCCTAAGGTTTCAACTCAAATATTTTTTCTGTTTGCTTTGGTTCATTTTTCAATTCGATTGGTAAGCTCTTCGGTTACATTTCTCGATATTTATTGATGGGTTTGTTCCCTATATGAGTATAAGTTTCATTTGATCATGTTTAAACATGTCTTACGTTGATTATTAAGCTAGACTTGTAATCTAGGGTTTATAGGCCTTCAAAGAATTGGGTTGTGAAGTGAACCTTGTAGAAAATCTTAAGTGGGTGATTGTGAGTACGCCATTTATAATGTTTGGTATGTAATGTATTATTGTTGCTCACGTAGGGTCTGAATGATTGTCGGAGTTAAGCTTTAGGTAGTATGGGGATGATTGCCTATGCTTGAATATGTGGGTTTGATTGAATCATTGTGAATGGTGATTTCACTTCCTTGGGATGTTATGTCAAGAATGAGTTTAGATTGTTTATTGCTTTCAGTGTGCTTGACATTTGGTTGAACTCATTTTGATTCTTAGGGATAATGGTCGTTTTAAATTGCTAATACTAGTATAGAATTGATTATATGCAATTTAGTCATGCCTTGCTCTTATTTGCATTATTAAGTTGAATTTTGTGTTGAATTTGTGCTTGGTGTGATGAAATAGTTAGGCTTTGCAAGTGACTTCTGCGCTCAACTACGAGGAACTCCTACGACTCGTAAGTTCCTATACGAGTTGTAGTGGTCCCTCGTAGTAAGTATCAATCACCTATAATCCCTTCATATTTCTCATACGAGACCCACATACGACTTGTAATACTTGGTACGACTCATAGGGAGGATCTCGTAAACTGTGTTAAGTATTGATAATGTTTCTGGAACTAGGTACAAGACTAGGACTATGACTCATAGGCCATCCTATGAGTCATAACTACGTCTCGTATCTGTGATCAGAAAGCATTTTGAAATCACAACTGGTTCTACGATGCTAGTATATGACTCATAGGTCACCCTACGAGTCGTAACTACACTCGTACCTACATATCTACAATTGCATCAGTGCTTGTTTTACTTTTATTAAGTAACTGAGACATCATGATGCTCACATGGATCATTGGTTTGGTTGTAGATATCATACTCCCCAAAGAAAAGAGGGCTATCCAAACATTTAGGCAGAGACTAGTGGATAAGTCATCGGATATTGAGAGATCAGAGGGCTCAGTTGAAGTGCACAGGGTCAGGATAGACCTTCCTAATGTTCCTCAAACTCGGGCCTACATAGCTCAGGAACTTATGGAAGTGACCAGTGCCTTCCAATCTGAAGAGGAGGTACAAGAGGTGGAGAAAATTGACTTAGGGAGTAGCTCACAGCAGATGACTCCTAAACATTTTGGCTCCAAGTCAGAGTCCGAGAGCAAATCTCAGCCTCAGCAGGAGGAGGTCCAGTCTCAACCGCCCGTCGACCCTAGATGTTGTGTTTTGGGCATGAAGGAATTTTACGACTATGGGTTGGAGGATAAAGGGCATGGCAAGCCGGTCCGTCAATTTCATGAGGAGTCCAGGTTGAACACTATGGGACTAGACAGAGTACCCGGATTCGATGCGGGATTGGACAAGAACAGACTATGGTGGACTATGCAGTAGCTGGGTAAATATGCCCATTTTGTAGTTCGTGAGTTCTATGCTGATTACCTTGGTACACTCCGTCGAGGGGCTACCAAAGAACAAGAAGCCAATCTAGTAGTTGAGGCTACGGGTGGTGACAGTTCGGGGGAGGAAGGTTGATATCTCGGAGGAGATGATCTGTCGAGTATAGTTTGGGCCCACTTATGGAGCACCTTAGTTGAACATATAGTATGATAGTCATATTGATAAAATAAGGACGGTAATTGGGAAGGATGAAGGGGTCAGGACAGAGCTTTTACGGTGGATTGATAGTCAAATCTGTGAGCCGGGTGTGGAGCCTACATGGATCACAAATCATGCAGACTTAATTGTGAAGGCCCACCTGTCATTCCGGGCCAAGTTTTGGTGGTCCATTATATGCTGGCGTATTAGGTGAACTTTCATTGATAATGTGATTACCCAAGAGAGCAATCTTATTGGCCAGCATTCTAGCTGGGTATGATATAGACTGGGCCAGATCATATCGGAATAGATTCACGAGGTTGTAGCTAGGACGAACACCTCAATGCTAATTCTAGTTTTGATTCATCGACTGTGCAGTGCGATAGGTATTCCTATTGATCCTTATCGGGATCCTCATGTAAAGGCCATACACACTATGGATCCCATCCTGATAAAGGCTGATGAGAACCCAGTGGTCGTACCTCGAGCAGCTTCTCCAACTATGCCAGAGCCATTTCCAGTTGAGCCTCAAGTTCCAGGTTCACATCCAGATCCTACGAGCACTATTCTAGCTGCTGCAAAGCTTACACTGATAATCGAGATTGAGTCTACACCATCCACCTGCACTCCATCACTAGCAACAGCTACATATCAGGTTGAACCTCTTTTCTCTGTTGTTAGTTTTCAGGCTTTATTGCGCAGGGTGGCTGTAGAAGAGGGTAGGCTACGAGAGTTATCAACACGGGTACGGTCATTGATTGATCAGATTGTTCGGGATGATAAGGAGAGAATGAGTGCATTTTCCGAAGATTTAGTTCATGATAGAGTCCGAGTGGTTGATCCATGGGTCGCTGCGTTCAAGGCTAGAGTCCAGAAGAGGCTCGAGGGAGCTAGGCCTACAGATGCAAGTACAGTGACTAAGGAGTTGGCCAAGTTCAAGGCCGACTTACTACAGATGTTGGCAGCCCCCATTCAAGCCCCAGAGGTAGCACAAGTAGGTGATGAGGAATTTGATTAGCTCACCGACCTTCCAGACACTCGTGTGAAGAGGCACCTTAGCATGCTAATGTAGAACCAACCTCAAAGAGTTCGAGACTGGAGTAGGAGGAGCCCTTACCTGAGGAGGTGGTGCAGGAGTCACTTTTATTGGTGGTTATTCATAGAGAGAGTGCACAACACACCCCACCTAGAGAGGGTACTTCCGGCACAGCAGCAGAGGAAGAGAGGTAGAATTAGGACCCTGCAGACCAGGCCGAGACTGGTGCATGAGCACTATGATGTTTGCTCATTTCTGACCCTAACTCTCACTTGTTTTTATGGATACCCTGTCCTTTTGTTAGATAATATCATTGTTATTTTTTCTTTTGTGGATGTTCTTGTTGGATAATGTTTTTATCTTGGTTTTAGATATTGGTTTTATTAACTGTTTGTTTTGAATGTATACATATCTCTATGTTATGTTTTCGTATGTTTGTCTTTTCTTTGTGTTATTACTTTGAGGACAAAGTATCCTATTTTGGTGGGGTGGTGGAAGTTATGGATTAAAGTGAAGTCTGATTTTCTTGTTGTGTTTCTGTTTCCTTGTGGATGTTTAATTTTCTATTGAACTGGCATGTTTTAGGAAGTATAGATAATTTGTAAATGCATAGTAATGTTACCATTTCGCATATATAGTTCGTAGATTTTCTTTAAACTTTTGATGAAAAATTCCCTCAAAATTTTTGAGGTTATGATTATTGATATATTTATACATTTTTTAGTATCTGGAAATGTTTGTTCTGATATTATGAAGGTAAGCTAAGACTGAAAGCATGGCCTGTGAGTCTATTGCCATGTGTGTTGTGAAACTATTTTGCTGCATTTATGCATCTTTTATGGATCCAAAACTTGCCTTGTTACTCTAAAGTTGGTTTGGTAATGTGGTGGATATGGAAGGGATCTTAGGCCTTTGTTCTTTGAGTGAAACTACCTTAAGCCTAAATGACCTACTGGAGGAGTAAATGCATCCCTTGTTCCAAACTTTTGAGCTTATCATGTACTCATTCTTTCTTGATACCTTGCTAGCTTAACCTTGTTTGATGAAATGCCTTGATATTGGCCCTAGTCTATCCTTGAACATATGAAACTTGATTGAGGCCAAAGGCCTAAGTTGAGGGTGGCTGCAGTTAGTGGCCCTAGTTTGAGGCATAGATATTGTATACTTCACCTGAGGCTAAAAGGCTAAGTTGAGGGTAGCCTTTATTGTGTTAAAGTAATAATAATAGGGTGGTTAGTTGGGAAATAAAGAAAGAAATGAAAAGGCATGAATAGAGTGAACAAAAAGAAGAGAAAAGTGTCTTGAGTTGAAGAAAAAGTAGCAAAAATGAGTTTGAAATCAAGGATCAGCTGAAAAAGACAAAGAAAGCACTCAAGAAAAGTTCAAAACAGGAGAACAAGGGTGGATTGGTTTAAAAGGGGTGGATTATGAAAGCAGAAAATGTTGGTAAACACAGTTCAAGGATAGCTTTAGTCATTGTTTGCCCAAAATTCCTCACCAAAGAACCCTGAGTCGATGTTACAAGCCTATAATTCCTAAAGTGATCCACCTCCACTTTATCACTAAGCCAGAAGATGAGTATAGAGGCAAGCCTATGGTGTTAGTCAGTATGCATTGAATTTCAGTTGTGAGAGTGAGAATGATTCCTCGGTCCCTGAATTCTAAAATGCTTTTGAGTGATTAAAAGGGACTTCTTTCTAGTAAGGGAATTTGCACTATTTGGGCAGCATATGACTATACCAGTGATTGTGGATGGTTGGTGCTCCTTATCTTATCTGCTAGGTATCTAATTATGTTTCTGTTAGCTAAATAATTCCACAATCCTATTTTGAAAATGGTAGTTGGATACCTAAATCAGAGGATTTGATATATATGCCATTAGTATAGTTACTATGTATTTCATTTTGTCTGCATGGATTGAGTCATCGCTTGAGGACAAGCAATAATTCTAAGTTGAGGGTGTTGATGTGTTGTCAAAATACAGCACATTTGGTGCCTGAAACAAGGGATTTTGTGAGCTGTTAAAGCTACTTTTTAGTGTTTTGATATGTTTTTGTGTTAAACTTGCAGAAAAGTTAGATTGGTATGATTTTGAAGAAAAGTTGCAGATTATGCTGAAGTATAGCCATACGAGCCTACTTACGAGTTGTAGCTCACACTACGAGTCATAGGTTATATCATAGCAAGAATCAGAGACCAAAAATTAGAAATCTTCCAAGTAAAGGTCACCCATACGAGCCTAGCCCAAGAGTCATAATACATACTACAACTCGTATTGGTGGACCCGTACCAAGAATCAGAGAGGAAAAATGTTGTCCAAAAACTGAAGACCAAGACTAAGAGACAAACATACGAGTTATAGCCCAACCAGTGACTTGTACCTATGGATTGTACCAGTTTAGTCCAAGATGCCAAGAACCTGATAGAGACCCCGACTACGACTCGTAGGTCGTCCTATGAGTCGTAACTGTGAGACTTATCAGCAGCCAACTGTCTTTTTTGTGTAAATTCTAGGGTTATTATGTGAACACTATATATAGCTTAAGTTAGGTTTTTGAAAGGAGTTCGACCAGTAGACATTTTCACATTATATTTTGGAGCTTTTCTTAGGTTTTTAGTGTAGATTATTGTTCTCTATTGGAAAACCCATTTTGGGGATTGCAAATCTTTCCTTCTACTCATTGTTGATCAATCAAGCTTGTGGTATTGCAACTTGTGGTGCCTATCTCCTTCATTGTTATTGGTGAAATTCTCAACTATATATATTATGTGCATTCTTGTGTGTTTTGCTTTAGCCATGAGTAGCTAAATACCCACAACTTGGGGTTGTGGGAACCATGGGTAGTTTACTTGAAATAATCTAGTTTTATCGCATTTGTATGATTGGATTTTTGTATGTCTTATCTATTTCCCTTCATTTTTATTGTTGTTTGGTGGTGGCCAACACCAAACCTCACCTACTATCACTATCTTGACTAAGGTAGTGAGGAATAGGAAAAGGGAAGTAGATGACAGAATTCAGTTAATGTGTTCCTATCTAATTGACCAAACCTGTCCAAGGAGAGGTTGACCGGGACTATTAGTAACGGTTAGTTGGCACGCCATAGTGGTTGACCAAGAGCCATGGTGAAATTCGACATTCACCTTCATAAGAGGGCTGGAAGAACCAAAGTTACCTCCTGCATGCGACTCACCAATTATAGTTATGTATCTAGGATAATCGAGTTGACAAACCATGGGGAACACAATTCCCAAGTTGTCCCCAAAATTGAGTGTTTGCTTGCATTTTAATTAGTGTTTATTTTGTTTTATTTTTGAATCACCAACCCCCCCTTA
>JAABOM020058189.1:0-14232 GCA_011800125.2 Solanum clarkiae | reverse complement strand
AATCAGTAAATTGGTGTGTGTACAATATATTATTAAATATAAAAGTTTTAAAAATTAACATTAACAAAAATGTCACGACTCGAAATTCATGCGTGATGACACTCACCTAACCCACCAAGGTGAGTCATCCCAACATTTTCTAATCCAAACATAAGAATAATTGTGGAAGATGAATAGTGTAATACGACAGATAATCATAGGAAGACCAAACTACAACTATCCCAAAGACTAGTATCACATGTACAGGCCTCTAAATGCAGAATTCTCGAATAAAATATATGTCTCAAATGTCTAGTCCTCAAATAGAATATAACATAATACTGGATTCCTTGAAGGTCTGCTGAAGACATAAGCAGCTACCTTAAGAATAATTCGGTGGCTTGATCCTATAATGAGAAAAGTCTAACCAGAGAGACCGGGCTCGCAACCTACAAAAAATGTAGTAAGGGGGTGAGCACCAAATAACATGATACTCAACAAATGGAACTAACCTAAAGTAAAACAATGAAGAACCAAGTAACTCCTTAACACCTAATCACATACCGCCGGACCACAAACCTGCAATTAGAAAAGTGGCGGCACAATATATATAATATATAAAAATTACTAAAATATAGATATAATCATCACTTAGCATCACGCTTACAAGGATCACAATCTCACAATTATTTTATAATACAAGGATTCATAACCTTCACAATTGCACAATCCGAAAATTTTATGATCAAAGCCTATAATAGCATGATCCTCATTATTCCACTTCCAAGTCATAGAGGAAAATTCAACAATTTATCTAGTTCTCATCAGTTTATTAAGTGTCATTGAATCAAATCCAAGAACTAATCATGTGAACTCATAAACAAGTAAAATGATACAATGAATAATCAATCTCAACAACACTCCATATAATCATAGCAAGCCAAGCATTATGGGATGAAATGAATGCCGTGAGATGTAAATAATGTTATGCAATATCAAATAATAGTAATGTATGTCAGTCCTACGATACTCATCCGCTGGTCATAATCATGCCTTAGTTAGAACCCATGGGGGCCATACATGGACCATGTATCCGATGGAACCATTTCCCTTCGGCAATTTTCATTTCATATCTAGCCAAAACCATTTTCCTTTGGCTTTTTATTGCTTTTGTTTTTCACTAGCCAGAACCATTTTCCTTTGGCTTTTCATTTCTCTTCTTTAGATCATCAAGTAAAAACATAATAAAAGCACAATGCTCATATTCATGGAAATAAAATACGCAGGATGTACATATGAATCATATATCTCAAAGATCAAAAACGGGTAACTCAATACCACAAATGTTGCAATATCCTCAACATCTCAATAACATCACAACTTCAATAACATTCACATCTCAAAATAAGTACCAATTCGATATCAATAACAAATAATTCACTATTTCATATATAGTAAACCTCCATAATTAATTCACGAGTCAAATATCACCCTAGGAATAGTTACTCAATTCAAAATATTTCAATCAAAGCGTATATTGATCCATCTTTACCCCAACATACTCAATTCTATACACGTTGGAGCATATGATGTTCAACATACTTAACAAAAGGTTAGAAATCCATTTGTCTTATATAAAGTCTCGAATAGCATCAATTCCGAAGCATTCCCTTTTCTACTATACTTCAAATCACCAAAATCTATTCAAATATAGCATCACAATCATATAACAAATCTAACGACACTAAAATCAATTAATTTGGGTGAAAAGGGCAAAATAGTCCAAAAATTTCATCGCCAAAAAAAGTTATCAAAATCTGGAAAGTTATACATAAAAATATTCTTTAAGTGATAAGAAATTCAATAGCGAAAACCATTTTGAAAATGGAGCTAATTGAGGTAGAAATTGCATGTCAAAATTTTCAAAATAAATTGAAAACACAGTAGCAAACTAGCAAAGTTTACTTCAAACTACCACCATAATCAATTTCTGAAGCTCCCACAGTGTTCCTCTTAGAAAATACACAAGTTATCTTTTTGAATCGCCCAAATCAGATAAAAAGTGAGGGAGAAAATGTTGTTTGAATTTGGGGCCCAATTCTGAGAAATCTGGAACATTTCCAGATTTGAGCAAGCTGCCTGCCACATGGCAGCTTCTCATCGGGCTATGTCGTCACACCTCAGCTTTTTCAGCAATCACTCAAACTTAAACTCGATGCTCCGTCCTCATTCATATATGAAATCTAATTAGAAATGATATTCCGGACTCAATGGTGTAGTTAAAATTCTCATAGGAGGTCGTTTTATTCCAATATGGGTCCTATTTCTCAATATTGAAACCTACCAAATGAACCAAAACACACCCAGAATCCCTAGGAGCTAAACGAAAAGTCCTCCTAGTCCAAACTCGGCATTCCGGATTCAATAGAATCATTAGAATTCTAATTTGAGGTCTCCTTGGCCCAAAACCCGAGAAAGCTCATTTAAACTTAGTTCAAACTCAAAAACTCAAAATATTCTTAGAAGTTCTAAAAATCGCAATGAAGCCATGTATAGCATTAGTTTGACCAGCTGAAACTATTGAAATTTTTGAAATTTCAATCCGAGCTTCTGAACTCTAAATATTGACCAAAGTTAAACTTTGGCTTGCTAATATCTAAAAATGCAACTTTAGGCCAAAATCTCCATTCTAACTCCAAATTCAGTTCTACAAGTGCTCGTAGATCAGATCGGCATTCCGGAGCTGATGGAATCGACAAAATGGCAATCCAATAATCAAAACTCAAAATGGCCAGGAAAGTCAAAATTTTCAATTTAATCCTTTGAAAAAATTTTCTTTTGCAAAACTCAATCCTATCACAATGTTTTTGAAATCTGACTTTTAGACTTAACTATTAATGACTCGAGGCAACTTTCGAGAAGGGTAAAATAGTATTTTGACTAAAAATACCAAAAATGACCTTCAGGGTCAGTACATCATTCACCATTAAAAACCATATTCATTCTCAAACATAAGGCAAAGGGAGGAGCCTCACTAGAAGTAACCAAGAGCCTGACATACCCTTCTTAAAGTCATTAATTGCTTCCAAGTGACCTTATTCCCGAGACTATGACATCAAAATGTACCAACAAGAATCATACTTATGAGCCAACATGAAATTCTATCCTCTGAGAGTACTACCGAGTCGGAGACTAGCCAACGAACCAAACTTGAACCAGTAATAGGCAATTGCAATATACAAATCATCCCAAACCTCATCCAAGTTCATAGGCAATTGCAATATACGAATCTTCCCAAACCTCATCCAAGTTCCATTTCCTTAACACGATCCTTCCTAAACTTAAGCTACATAATTCTAATGCTTCAACCATACATATTCATAAGAGAGAATGTAATTAAATCTGACAACTAGTGAATGGCATTCCAAAGCTTATAAAACATCAAATAACACTGCCCAGATGCTGGAACAGTAGCTGAAACAAGTATGGTGCCCTTTCCACGATTTGTACCTATTCAATTAAAAATCAACCTCAACCATATGTAACTTTTTTCGAAGAGAAAAATACCTTAATATACAATCTAACACTCGTTTCTTCATGCCAAACTTAAGAAATTCATCACCTAAGGAATTATGTATACTATAAGTAGATAAACTCTATTAATGAAGTAGTATCCATCCGATCCAAAGTTATCAATGACTTATGCAAAATCATAAGTATTTTTTGTAGCTTCCATGAGTCACCTATTATGATTGAGCAGTCAAACCTGACATGAACGATCGAATTTCTCACATATTGTTTGTTATTCCAACCCAAAACAAACTTTCTAAAAAGAAGTTGATAGTCTTTCATAGCCTATTGATGAGTCAACCCACCTCACATCATCACACAAACTCAAAGTGCAAATCCGTACAATTTACAACTCTGAACCATGGACCCATATATGATGTCTAATCTCCTTCACTTTTCTTAACTTGTACCTATCATAAATGTTGTGAGGATTTTTGAATGATCAACCCATACTTATGGCCCAATCCTAGATGCTCAAACTTTTTTATGCTTAAAGCTTATGTACTCGCTCCTAACGCATTTATTGTTATTATTTTTTAGAAAAACTTCCACAACAGATTGCCTTTTACTTTACACCAAACTACGCAAAAGAAACTTCATTTAGTCCCTTCACTGTCAAAAGTAACAGAACCCATAATCAAAGTCATGCTCAAAACCCCTTCAAAATGCTCATTAACCAATATAACCGATCATCTCATTACCTAACCAGGACATATAAGGTACCATGAAATCCTGGATCCCAATTCACATTATGCAACTGATTTTCTTCTTAATCATGGTTAACACATATCTTGAAAATCTTTAGAGATTGCATACCCTACTTTTTCATCAATCGCTTTCTCATATATGTTGGTATGCCCCTTATTAGCAACTGAAGTCATACTAGTCACTGAATCGAATGCCATAAAGAAGCTTATTCTCACACTCAAGCCAACCCCTTTAGACTTCTCTCTCATATCTTACCCAACAATTTCTTAACCCCACCGGTACAAGTGTAATTATCTTACCATATGTCCAAGAAGGCAACTAACGTCATATCATACAACAAAACTGCTCTTATGATTAATATGGTCGCCCAATTCCAAGTCATACCAGCAAAATTTACTGACTCAATGAATCCTCCACATGTACTTTCTCACTATCATTTCCATTTACATTTATACAAGTGAACTTGTCGAAACCTTATTAGTCCATATGATTGTTATTTCAATATCGACGCGCTCCTATTGACTGACAATGAAGTCACCAGTTCCCATATAAATCTTTGGAATAAAATCCATACTTAAACATATTAATAACCATTCTAAGATTCACCACTGCAACTTTTTTTATAACTGATTTCAAATCCAAGCATCCATAGTAACAACCAATTGATTCTCCCCAAATATGATGGTAATGCCAAACTCCACTATCTGAGTAAGTGCAACAAATGATAACTCCTAAGTAACTAGTGTCGCTCTCAATGATCAATGCATCTGTCCTTGTATATTACCAGTGCCACACCAGAAGTCCCACAAGGTTCCCTACTAGAATGCATTATATTCTCTAAGACGCTTATGCTTGAATAGTCCACACTTTTGTCACATTGAATGGTTATCATAGATACTCAAATTAGTTTCATCTCTCATCAAAAGAATATACCTTATTTTACAGAAAAGATGGGTAGTAGAAGTAGCATAACCCATATCCTTAGCCAAATAGACATAGACACCACCATAGCAGTTGTATCATAGTCATTCGCGCTACACATCCATGCTAAGAAGACTTAGTAGAGGTCATGATTTGAATGAACACAATGTCATCCTCTGTCCACACTAATCAACCCTCATTTGAAAAATTAACAACTGGAAACCCATAAATATTGCACCGATAACATAGTCATTCCTCTAACGATGTTATGCCACTTTTATGAATCACCCCAGACATCTAGTAGACGAGGAAAGTATCACCCTTGATGGTGAAATCTACACTCTTACTAATCCATTGGCTAATTTCAATGATCACTCCTTAACCTGAATAGCTGCAAGACTCCCCAAGATGGAGGCCATCCTAATCAAAGCACCATCCACCACATTGGCCTTCCCCGAGTGATATAAGAAAGTCACATCATAATCCTTTAGAAGCTCAATCCACCTCCTTTGCTTTAAATTTAGGTCCTTCAGGCTAAGGATGTATTGCAAACTACAATGATCGATGAAGATGTCACAATGTACACTATATAGATAGTGCCTCCATAGATTAAACACAAACACAATCACTTCCATATCTGAGTTATGGGTAGGATAGTTCATCTCATGAACCCTCAACTATCTAAAAGCACAAGTTGTCACCTTTACCCTTTTTGCATCAAAACTCCACCCAAACCAACTTCAGATGCATCACAACAAACTTTGAAATCAACACCCTCCTCTAGCAATGTCAAAAGCGGATCTATAGATAACAAATATTTGAGCTTTCGAAAGCCCTCCTCACACTCTTCTGACCACAAGAATGGAGTATTCTTCTAAGTGAAGTTGGCCAATGGAGATGCTATAGAAGAAAAGTATGAATCGCCTGTAATAACAAGCTAGGCCCATAAAATAACGAATCTTAATGACTGAAGTAGGTCTAGTCCATCCCTGAACAGCCTCAATCTTCACTAGATAAGCTCGAATACCCACTATAGATACAACATAACCCAGAAATGCCACCAAAGTCAATTGAAACTCATATTTGCAAAAATAAAAAACCTTGGCATATAACCTCTCTTCTCTAAGGCGCTGAAGTATAATCCTCAAGTGCCGCTCATGATCCTCTTTGGTATTGGAGTGGTCCAATATATCATCAATGAAAACAAAAACAAGGAACCCAAATATAGTCGAAATACACCATTCATCAACTCCCTAAATGTGCCTAGGGTATTGTTTATCCCAAAGGACGTCACTAGGAAATCATAATGCCCATACCTCATCCGACAAGCTAGCTTACGAATGTCAGAAACCTTGATCCTTAGCTGATGGTATTTGGATCTCAAATTAATCTTGGAAAACATGGTTGCACCCTGAAGCTGGTCAAAAGATCATCAATTATAGGGAGAGGATACTTATTCTTAACTGTAACTTTGTTCAACTGTCTGTAATCAATACATATTCTCATAGAACTATCATTTCTCTTTACAAACAAAACTGGACTCCCCTTGGACAGACACTAGGTCATATGAACCCCTAACTTAAGAGATCTTAAAGTTGTTCCTTTAGCTTCTTCAATTCAACTTCCACGTTGGATACCTTACCCTTGACATAGCTTATCTGACTTCATCCACACCTAAAACATTTCACATTAAAGGAAAATCCAAGGTTGACCATATATACATTGCTCCTTAGTTGGATCGAATTTGAAACCATGCAATATATTGAGACCCACAATAACCACGCACTATAGGAATAGAAAGATCAAAATAAAATTTCCTAATAGTCTTTGTAGCCTCCCAAGGATAAGTAACAGACGTCTCCACACCGATCCTTAAGACTCTACTTGACTGCGCTTGTACACATATGAGAGCTATGAACCTAGGGCTCTGATAACAAATTGTCACGATCGAAAATTCAGGCGTGGTGGCACTCACCTAACCCACGAAGGTGAAGTCAGCCCAAAACTTACTAAACCAAACATAACAATAATTGTAGAAGATGAATAGTCTAATATGATAGATAATCATAGAAGACCAAACTACAACCATCCCAAGGACTGGTGTCACATATACAAGCCTCTAAATATAGAATTCTCAAATAAAATGCATATCCCAAATGTCAAGTCCTCAAATAAAACATAATATAATAATGGATTCCTTGAAGGTCTGCTGAAGACATAAGAAAATACCATAAGAATAATCTAGAAGCTTGATCCTGTAACGAGAAAAGTCTAACCAGACGGACCGAGATCGCAACCTATAAAAAATGTAGCAAAGGTTTAAGCACCAAATAGGGTACTCAACAAATGGAATTAATCTAACGTAAACAATGAAGAAACAAGTAACTCCTTAACACCCAACCATATACTGTCGGACTACAAACCTGCACTCAGAAAAGTCCCAGCACAATATATACAATATATAGAAATTACTACAATGTAAATATAATCATCACTTAGCATCAGTCCTTCAAGGATAACAATCTCACAACTATTTTACAATACAAGGATTCATAACCTTCACAATTGCAAAATCCAAAATTTTTATGATCAAAGCCTATATAGCATAATTCTCATTATTCCACTTTCAAGTCATAGAAGAAAATTCTAAAATTTATTAAGTTCTCATCAGTTCATCAAGTGTCACTGAATCAATACCAAGAACTAATCATGTAAAGCCATATACAAGTCAAATGATACAATGAATAACCAATCTCAATAATTGTAACATACCCCCGCCCAGTTCTTTCTACCTAATCTGAGTGGATGTACAGAAGTTGCTGAGAAATGACTGAGAAAAGCTACAGAGGTAGGTTCACGAAAGTCATTTACGACTCGTAGACAGGTTTACAGACTTGGTGAAATTTTCTAAGTCTAATTCATATTTACGAAATGGTATATGACTCATAAAGTATGTCACAACTTGTAGAGAGGGTTTCCTGACAAATTCCTGTAACTAAAGTTGGACCCCTTAGTTACAAAAGGAGTTTACGACCGGTAGAATATTTTACAAATCGTGGAGAGGGGTTTCGTACCAATGTCCAATAACTCAAATTTTCAAACACCTAGTTTATAAGGGGTGGTCTACGACTCATAGAATGCTCTACGACTCGTAGACGAGGTATCTTGGACTCAGATGAAAAGTTTAATGAAGGGTATTTTTGTCCATTCTAATCCCTGTTCCATTAAACCCTTGATCATTCTAGGATTGAATAAAACCTTAGAATCGAACCCGAAGGGTATTATTCATCATTCTCCATGCAAAGGTTTTTTGAGAGCACCATAGAAAGGAGAAGAATCTAGGGTTTCCAATTCAAGTGTGAGGATCGACTAAGGTTCAATTATTTCTTATATTTCCAGGTATGTAAGGCTTACCAAAGTGTGGACTACATTTTTCCGCACGCCCCTTCATCTTCTTGAGTCAAAATTTGAAAAAACAAAAGTTAAAATTTGGATAATTCTATTATTCAAATACTAAATTCTTGTATTTTATGAATTCTCATGATAAGGTATGAGATATTTGCAGCATTACATGACTTCTATACATGAAATTGAGGTAAAGTTTTATACTTGATAGCATGAGCCCTAAATCATATGATTTGTATGAAATTCTATGCATGTCACTGGTTGAGGTTAAGTTTGAGTATTTGAGTTGAGTAATTTGAGTATGATTGAGTATGAAAAACATGTTGCATTGAGTTAAATATACTACTATACATGACTACCTTGTTTTCACTACATAATGAGTCAAATTGAGTGAGTCCAAATGACCATTTGAGTCTAAGTTGAATTTGATGAATTGCATTGATTGAATGAGTTGATGAGTAATTGAGATGAGTTGATATAAGATAACCATCTGAGGTTGAGTTTTGAGTTGATTTATTGAGCATTGAGGATTGAGTTGATTGCTGAGTTGAGCATGTTTTAGTCTCGGGAGGAGTATCGAGTACCAAGCGAGAGCGAGTAAACATCTATATTAATCCACAGAACTACGTTGCCAATGTAGGATAGTTGTATAGCTCGTTCTGGAGACTCTTGTCCTGCAAGTGGACAATTACTATGGATCCATAAAAGAGTTGATCACCTTTTTTTGGCAAGTTTAGGGCAAGCGCGGTAACGACGTCGTATTCGTTATGCATTACCAAACTAAAGTTGATGGGATTGGATGTCGGTTAAGAGAAACTCCTAAATGACTTTGATTGAGCATGATATTTCAAAGTGAGTCTATTCTTCTGAGCATACTTTAAAAGCATGTTTTTTTCTTCAAAACTTACATGTACTGGGTGGAGTATAAGTTGTTGAGTCGAGATGAGTAAGTTGAGCTTTACTTTCTTGAGCTATGTTACATACCATTATATTCCATGTACTGACATCCATTTAGGCATGCATCTTTTTATGATGCAGATACAAGTGATAGAGGACTTTAGCTCGCGCATCGTTGTGGTCCAAATGAGTACACTTCTAGAGTTGGTGAGCCCTCTTTTCTTATTGGAGGAGCTCCTTTATCTTATGAGTTGATTTAATATATTTTTCTTTCTTTGATTTGAGTGTCCATGACCTGTCATGACACCATCTAGATTATTGAGTAGAGGCTTCATAGATACTGAGTATAGGATTTGTTGAGAATTTGTATTGTAAACTTATTCATTGGAAATTATAGGTTAGTTGAGTTACATCTTATTCATATGATGCCTATCTATTTGATTTCTTTCTTCTACTGTTTAGTTGATGTGATAAGGAGGCCAGGTGGTTCTCTTGGGAATCAAAAATGGTTTTTCAAGCGTCGGCCACACCAAGGGTACCTTCTTGGGCGTGCAAAACTTAGTATCAGAGCATAGAGTTCAAGAGTCCTAGGGAGTCTATGAAGTCATGACTAGTAGAGTCTTGTTTATAGGTGTGTTGTGTACCACACTTCATAAGTAGGAGGCTATGGGACATTAGGAATTGTCTTACTTTCTTGTATTCTGAGTTCGTGTAATCGAGTCTAACTCTATGGAAGTACCTACTTACTCGTTCATTACGCGCTTGCAGATCATGCCTCCTAGACGTATCGGAACCCAGAGGTATACTTCAGCTAGCAATGCTGAGAACCCTATTTCAGAGGTTCCTCCTCAGATGGAAACGAGGGGCCAAGGTCAATCGGCTAGAGCTATTGGTGTCCATGTGACACCTACCAGTCCACCTGCTCCCACTATAGAGGCTGATTTTGGAGGAGCTATAACTATACTCACATATTTGGTGGCTGCCTAGAGCGGGAACCAGGGCTTGCATACTCCTAGTTCTAGGCTACTAGCTCCCATGAGCCAACGACTACCTCTAGACTGAGAGACTTTCCTCATATGAACCCTCTTGTCTACACTGGTCTATGGTTGAAGAGGACCCTCAGAACTTCATTGATGAGATGTGGAAGGTGCTGAAAACTATACATACGACTAAGACTAAGGGAGTAGAGCTTCCTGTCTAACAACTCAAGGATGTGGCCAATGTTTGGTACAATCAATGTGAAGAGAGTCGAGGTGAGGATTTTGAGCCTTCTACGTAGGATGAGTTCTAGAATGCCTTCCTCGATCACTTCTTCCCTCAGGAATTGAGATAGGCGAATGTCAAGGAGTTCGTGAATCTAAAAAATGAGGGGTTGATTGTCAAAGAATATAGCTTGAAATTCATCCTACTATCCAGGTATGCCCCAGAGATGGTCCAAGATATAAGAGCGAGGACAAGGAAGTTTGTATCTGGGTTAGGCAGATAGGTGAAGAGGGAGTGCAAGGCAGCATTGCTAATCCCTGGTATGGATATCTCTGGGATGATGGTTTATGCCTAGGAGACTAAGGAAGATAAGAAGAAGGACAGAGAGAAACATCTAACTAAGAAGGTTAGGTCAGCAGGGCTTGAGCCCATTTATATCAAGCAGAGTAAGGGAGATAAGTCCTACTTTTAGAAGAGGTCCTCTAGCTATGCACCATCTTCAGCTAGTGCACCTGCCCCAAGACACAAGTATGATATATATCCCAAGGTCATCAAAATTTTAGGGTATAGGGTACACAGTCTCAGGATAGTGTAACTCTCGGCTCTAAGGGAAAGCCACCTTGTGGGAAATGTAATAGGATGCATCTGGGAGACTGTAAAGAGGGAGAGAATGGTTGCTACAACTGTGTCCAAAAAGGTCATTTTCAGAGGGAGTGTAGGATGTGGGGAAATAAGGCCCAGTCTTCTACCTCAACACCACCAGAGAGGTGCTGCAACAAGGGTAGGTTGTGGGAAAAACACACTGGTATGCTATGGGGAACTAACAGGACCAAGAGGTTACACCAGATGTTGTGACGAGTATGCTTCAAGTCTTTACCTTTCCTTGTTATGCTTTACTTGCTACGGGTGTAATTTGTTCTTTTGTGACGACATATGTGGCGAGTAGATTTGAGAATCTTCTTGAATGCTTACTTGAGCCATTTTCTATTTCCGCTCTTGTTGGTAAGTTCGTTCGAGCTGAGAGGATCTACAGAGATTGTGTGGTATATATTTATCATAGAGATACTTTTGTTGATTTAATTAAGTCAAAAATGGTCGATTTCGATGTGATCCTTAGCATGGACTGGCTTCATGCCTAATATGCCGTTGTTGATACTCGGATTGTCAAATTCCAAATTTCAAATGAGCCTGTTATTGAGTGAAAGGGAGATTCTATTGCACCGAAGGGTAAGTTTATTTTTTACCTCAAGGCCCGAAGATTGACATCTAAGGGATGTATTTATCACCCCGTGTGAGTCAAGTCTGACGATGTTGAGGCCCCTACTCTTGAGTCTGTCCCAATTATGAGTGAGCTTCTTGATGTATTTCCTGAGGATCTGCCCGGAGTCCCTCCTGATAGGGAGATCGACTTAGAAATTGATGTACTTCCTAACACTCAACCTATTTCTATTCCACCATATAGAATGGCCCCCGCAGAGTTGCAAGTGTTGAAAGAGCAGTTGAGGGATTTGCTAGAAAAGGGATTTATAAGGCTGAGTGTCTCTCCATGGGGTGCTCCAGTCTTGTTCGTGCGAAAGAAGGATGGTTCGCTTAGAACGTGTATTGACTACCTCAGTTCAATAAGGTGATAATCAAGAATAAGTATCCCTTTTCAAGGACTGATGACTTGTATAACCAACTTCAGGGTGCTACTATTTTCTCTAAGATAGCTCTCAGATCAGACTATCACAAATTGGAAATGAGAGAATATGACATCCAGAAGATGGCTTTTTGAACCCGATATGATCAATTTGAGTTCTTGGTGATGTTGTTTGGGTTGACAAATTCACCTACAGCCTTCACGTACCTAATGAATAGAGTATTTAGACAATATCTTGACATGTTGATGATAGTATTCAGAAAATATCTTGATATGTTCGTGATCATGTTCATTGATGATATTCTAGTGTATTCTAGAGATGATGAGGAGCATGCCAATCACCTTAGGATAGCTTTGTAGACGCTCAGAGATATGAGCTATATGCAAAGTTTTCCAAGTGTGAGTTTTGGCTCAAATCAGTGACTTTCTTGAGCCATATAATTTCAGAGGATGGCAGTCGAGTGGATACTCAAAAGATTGAGGCGGTCAAGAACTAGTCTAGACCAACCTCGCTAACTAAGATAAGGAGTTTTTTGGAATTGGCTGGCTATTACAGGAGATTTATTGATGGGTTTTCTTTCATATCAGCACCATTGACCAAGTTGACTCAAAAGAAGGTCAAGTTCCAATGGTCCGGAGAGTGTGAGAGAAGTTTCCAAGAGCTAAAGATGAGATTAACTATTGCACCAATGTTGAATTTGCCTAATGTGAGGGATTAATTTGTTATCTATTGTGATGCTTCGAGAATGGGATTGGGATGTGTGTTGATGCAGAGGGGGAATGTTGTCACCTACGCTTCTAGACAGCTTAAGGTGCATGAAAAGAACTTTTCCACTCATGACTTGGAGTTGGTAGCAGTGGTGTTTGCTCTCAAGCTATGGCACCACTATTTATATAAGCACATGTGGATGTATTCACAGACTACAAGAGTCTGCAGTACGTCTTTACCCAAAAAGAGCTTAACTTAAGGCAAAGGAGAAAGCTTGAGTTGCTCGAGGACTACGACTTATAAATCCTCTACACCCAGGTAAAGCTAATGTGGTTGTTAATGCCCTTAGCAGGTGTCCATGGGAAGCACCGCCTAGTGAAAGAGGAGAAAGGAGAGTTACCCAATGAGGTTCAAAAACTGGCATGATTGGGAGTCCAATTAGATGAATCAGGCGAAGGAGGAGTTCTTGTGCATAATTGGTCGGCATCATCCCTAGTAGTGGAGGTGAAGGAGAAATAAGATCAAGATCCTATTTTATTACAGTTGAAGGAGGATGTGCATAAGTAAAAGGTGATGGCTTTCGCCAAAGGGGGAGATGGAGTATTAAGGTATCAAAGCTGACTGTGTGTTCTAGATGTTGATGGCATTCAAGAGAGGATTATGGCAGAGGCCTATAGTTCTAGGCATTCCATCCATCTAGTGTCTACTAAGATGTACCATGACTTGAGGGAAGTCTACTGGTGGAGTGAAATGAACAGAGATATTGCTGAGTTTGCTTCTGAGTGCCCGAGTTGCCAACAAGTTAAAGTTGAGCACCAAAGGTCTTGTGGAGTAGCTCAAAACTTTGAGATTACAGAGTAGAAATAGGAGATGATTAACATGGACTTCATCATAGGCTTATAGAGTTCCCGCACATAATATGATTCGATTTTATTAGAACCCAAAATTTATACCCCGTAAGTTAGAACCCGTAAGTCCTTAATTGGTTCAATTTGGTAAAGTTTTTGGACTAAATTTAAATTTCTTATAAGGTGTGTTCCTTAAGAATAAAATTGTTGTGGGGTCATATATGTGTTTTATTTTGATTAGTGCAAGTATAAATGTGGTGCCTATATATATGTAAGTATGTCTCTCTTGTAAGAAGAGAGTTCCATACTTAGAAAAAAAACAAGAGCAACCAAGAGCTCAAGAGAGAGAGCTC
>JAABOM020058188.1:0-14234 GCA_011800125.2 Solanum clarkiae | reverse complement strand
CCCCCCCTCTTTACATTCCTAAACCTCTTCTACACTAATTCTAAACCTTCATTCAAGACTAACTCCCTAGTCTCTAGAATCAAACTCTCTCAAGGCTCCCTCTAAGAACTCTTGTGGATTGGGAACTTGGAAATCAAGGAAAGCTCATTTATTCTCCAAATTTCTCTTGAAACTCCTTCATTTGTCAAGGTATGTGGGTTTTAATCCTTGGTTCCTTTCAATCAAGGAGACCCAAATTTTTTCAAGAATTTTTCATGAATTTAAGCTTGCTTTAAATATGGATTTTCATTTGTTATGATATATTAAATTCAGTTTATGTGTGGGTTGTTCTTTATCTATGGTTTTAAGTTACTTTAAGCCCTAATATGATAATTTGCATTCAGATTATGAAATTATGAAAGTGTATGTCCCTTCAAAGCTTGATTTGTGCATGGGTAATCTACATTATGCTTTAAATGTGAATTTTACTCATGTTTTTACTTGAATTTCATTATGTATTGTTGATTTAAGTTGAATCTATATAACCAACTAATCTCACCTCATTCATGGTATATGCATTCATGAGCATTGGATATTACGGAAATTATGAAGTGGGTTAAGCCCAATTATGTTCATGTATATGATTTTGATAAAATTATAGTTATGAAAAGAATGTGATCACATATATTCCTATTGTTATTGTCTCTTTGAGCATATTAGGTGCTTGCACCATATTGTATTAGGAATGAGTTATTCCTATGCATGAGATACATGATATTGAATAACGATTTGGCTTTTGAGCCTAAGTATGCATTGAAATGAATTGAAATGACTTGCCTCTTTTGAAGTCATATATATGTATAAGTATTTTTATGGGATGTTGACTTAGCACCGATGGATTGGGAGCACCAGGGCTATTCCAAGGGTCCTCTCCCTTTCCTTAAGTTATGTGCCAGCATAGGAATGGTAACCATCTACGAAATGACTAGGTTATAAGGGATGGTTATTCATTTATGATATGATATGATATGTTTTGATAAGGAAATCCTTCTTAAATGATCGGGTCGTAAGGTGTGGTATAGATTACCGTTGGCAAGTAATCTTCTCCAACCGATGGGAGGTCAACATCGAACAAATTTATGTAATAGCTCGCATGGGTTTGATTTGCCGGTTAAGGTCTTATTCCCACTATATATGAGCATTACTGCATTTCATGCATTATTGATTTCATGGCATATTGTTATATACTCTTCTTTGGATATATACTTCTATCCATATTATTTACCCTTGTCATCTAACAATGAATGTGGGTTTGATAAGTGATATACATTGCATGCCCGCATACATAGTACATTCAAACATACTAACACATACTTTTGTCTACATGATCTAACCATGTAGGGGTTGGAGACTACTTTCATCCACCATTTGATGGCTAGATCGGATTTGTGAAAGTGTTGTGGTGAGTCCTATCTTCCAAGGACAAGCCACTATCTATCTACTTTAAGTTGCTTCTATTTTGCTATTTACTTTGAGGGTGAGTGCGGGACATGTCTTGTCCCCCATCCCATTTTATGATTAGAGGCATTGTTGGACATCTTGTATACTCTTGTCGGGTTTATATGCTATGTATTGCATTTGGAGCCCATGATTATAGTTATCCATTGGATATGGCTATTATGGATTGATTATAAGAATTATGATAAGTTTGTATGTTTGATGTGGAAATGTGGAAGATCCCAAGTCCCGTATTACACCCATTGATCATGCCCAAGTTACACCTCTCTTTTGGAGGATAAGGTGATCGTTGTCAAATATAAAACCTAACCAAGGTTAGGGTCGAATCCCACAAAGAATATGGAGACTCACAATAAATTCATCAATACGCAATTCAAGTAATTAACAACTCAATTCCCCAAGGGGGGAGGGGTTGTAACACTCAACAAGAAATTAAATTAAACTAACTAAAGCAAGAAACAATCAATAATAGAGAGCAACTTGGGAATTGTGTTCCCCATGATTCACCAACTCAATATCCCCAGATAACCCAATTCTCGACTAAAGTATAGCATGTAGGACGGTAATTTAAGTTCACCAAGCCCTTTGTTAAAGGTGAGAGGCGAATTTCACTATGTGACTTGGCCCATCTCCATAGTGTGCAATACAAACCATTACCCATAGTCTCAGTTAACCTCCCCTTGATCTAGTTAGGCTGATTAGACGAGAACACATCATTGAATCTTGTTAATAAATCTCTTTTCCTATTCATTATCACCTGGATCTGAAAGGCAACACTAGGCAAGTTCTAATGTTGGCCACCACTAGAAAACATGCAAAACAAACAGAATTGATTAATACATGTAAATACTCATTCAAAGAATTACAAACTATCCAGGTTTATTTGGTTAGATCTTCTTGGTTCCCACAACCCCAAGTTGTGGATTTAGCTACTCATACTATGCGTAGATGAAGAAATCGTGAATTGAGAAAATATAATTAATCACTTACCCAATTGAGTTAAAGAACAAGCAAATCCAAAATATATTGAGAATCACAAGATTTGAAGGTACAATGAATCCACAAGTGTATTCTCCTCCAAGATTGAAATCTCCAAGTACAAAACCCTAAATGCACTTTCTAACAGTTTTCTCTATTGTCCTCTCTTGAATAATAACCTAAGAATTACTATTTATAGTATTCACAAATAAGTCGTAAAAATTAGAAAAATTTGTCAGCCATTTTCTATGACAGGCCGTTACGACTCATAAACTGATTTACGAGTCGTAATCGAGGTCTCGTATTCAAATCTTGAGATCTTGGACTTCACTGCTACAGATCCACTTTACGAGTTGTAGACTGATTCATGACTCATATTGTGCTCTTGTAAACTTCATCTGCATAAACTAGTCTTTCACTGGATCTCACTGGAATTCTTCACGAAACCACTCTATACGACTCATAGAGTGATCTATCACTCATAAGGAAGTCTCGTATGGCTGAACTTTAGAAATCAAACTTCAGTGGAAATCTTCACAGAACCTACTCTACAACTTGTGGCGAGTCGTAAACCACCAAAAGTCAAAAAAGTTACAATTTGCCCCAAAATCATGCCAACCTACTTTCTTGCATAAACTAAGCACAAAGACACAAAAAACCATAAATGTCGCACTGAGAAACACAAAATCACAAGTTTTAAGCATCAAATGTGTTATATTTTGACAGAACATCAACACCCTCAACTTAAAACTTTTGCTTGTCCTCAAGCGACGACTCAATATATATAGACAATATAGCAATGCATAAACCTCAACCCAATAGCATACATCACATACAATTCAAACTCCAGTACGCACACCAACTTTTCCAAACAACATCAGATAGCTATTTAGCAAACCAAAACACAATAGTGCATTGGACAACACAACTATGACAAGCAAGGGAATATCAACAGTCCACAATCACTGAACAAGTCAAATGCTAACAACACAACGTAAGTCCCCTCACAGAAAGAAGTCTCATTTTTTACACTCAATGATACTTTCAAATTTAGCTTTGGGACTGCGCAAACACTCATTCTCACAAGAGATGTTCATACATAATGACTAATATCATAGGCTTGCCCATATACTCATAACTCAGATTTTTATCCAACTGGACTAGTATCACTTTAGGACTTTCTAGGCTTGTAACGTAGGCTCATGGGGCTTTTGTATGGAATTTTGGAAAAATAGTGACTAAAAATCATCCTTGAACTATGTTTTTTCATCACTTTCACCTTATCGACTCTAATATTTTCACCTTATTCTCCCTTTTTCCACATTCAAGCTTTTTCGGGTATTTTCTTCTCATTTTTCAGCCTTTGCCTCATTTTTACACTTCATTTTGCTTTTTACGCTCAATGTAAGGTATTTTTCTCTTTTTCTTGCATCTGGTACATAATTTTATTCTTTTTCTCCTCATTCCCAACTCACCACCTTATTTTTGGGATTTTACCCCTACACCGGCCACTCTCAACTTAGATTTTTAGCTTGTATTGAAGTACATAATATCTATTTCCCAAACCAGGGTCATTTTTGGTAGCCACCCTCAACTTAGGCTTTTTGCCTCAAACAAGGTTCACAATGCTCAAGGTCAGACCAGGGCCAATTTTAAGGTTTTTCACTAGGAAAGGTTAGGCTAATTAGGTGTTTTTGAAAGAATTGGTACATGTAAGGCTCAAATATTTGGAACAAGGGATAAAACTTCATTTCGTTGGTCATTTTTAGGCTAAAGTAGACTAATTAAAGAACAAAGGCCTAAGATCCCTTCTTAACCCAGTTAATCTACAATCCAACTTAGAGTAACAAGGCAAGTTCTAAATTAACACAAAATATATGAATTTATCAAAATAAGCTCATACTCACATGGCATTGCAATACATTATCAACAAGAGACTCACAGATCATGCTTCATGTCTCAATTACCCTCATTTATTAAAACAGTTATTGCCAAACACCCAAACATGCATGGTTGCCATTTAACTACTAATCAAAAACCTTTGGTGGGTACCCATTCTCAAAACTGAATATAAAAACATGTTATATGTCATAAGTATTAGTACTACATACTACAAATATTATCTAAACATCATAAACATGCCGATTCAACAGAAATTAAATGTCCACGAAAAAAAGAACACAAGCAACAAAATCTCGGGATCAAAATTTGCGGTAGTTATGGACCATAAGCTACTCAGACTTCACCAAGGACTATAACTACCTACACCCCATGAAAAAAAATTAGGCATTGTCCCCAATGCACCAAATCAAGCAAAAATAGAATAAGTAGGGGTCAATAAACATACCTCGGTGCCTAAGCGCTAGTATATGGATGAGTCTGGTCATCCCCCTCCTGCGGAGTAGTCTCCTCAACTACTCCACTCTATCTGGAGGGGCCAATACCCCTCGCCTGATCATGCTCATGAGCTAGCCTCTCCTTCTGCTCTTGCCTTGATGTCCTCAAAGCTAGCCCGAGATCGTCCTCCTCATCCTCGAAGAGCTTTGCACATATATTCCTCTCAAACAGGGTCCTCATCTGTGCAAGGGAGCTTCCCAAGGGAAGTCTGTGTATGCTCCATAGAGGTAAATAGATCAAATAGCGGCTCCACAGGTGTAGTATCTGGTAGTGTCACAGGAGTCACAAGTGAAGCTGTCATATCAGCCCTAAGTTTCTCAATCTCCTTCTAAACGGCTGACAAATCTGAAGGTCGGGCCTCGGTTAATCTTTTCTGAACCCGATCCCCAAAGGCATCGATACGGGCATCTACTCCAGAAACATGCTCCTAAGAGTAGAGATGGTGAATGCCCCACACTGCTCCTTTGAGTCCACAATAGTCTGCCAGACCCATGACCTAAGCTGATGAATAAACTGAGACAACTAGGCCTCAACACATGATAATTGTTGTGCCATGGCCTGAGTAGAGACAATGGACACATAAACCATGCTTGGTGTAAAAGTCTGTGATATTGTAGCCTCTGGTGTAGGAGCAGCTGTAGTAGGACCCCTATCAATATCGAGTACCTCAGGATGCTAGTGTCTCTAATCTGTAGTAACAACAATAGTAGTGGTGGTGGCAGTCGTCGAACCCTCAGGTGGTGGCTCTGGGGCAAACATCTGTGGTGGTGGTGGGAGCTGTGCTCGCTAGGTTGACACTAGGTTCTTATTAGCCTTTATTAAGCTGGCCTCCAAGGTGTGTTGGGCCTCAACTAACTAGTCCAGCTACTGAAGTATCTCCACTCGAGACTATAAACAGAGTTTGTAGATCAAAACCAGGAATGGGATGGAGGTGGCCCTCTTGAGTGCGGACTCATGAATCTGCTCCGCTATGAGTCAGGCCTAATCAATGTCATAGCCAGCCAAGATGCTGACACCTAATACTGCCTACTCTGGTGTCTAAGTATTATCTTCCAGAGTAGGTCGGACGTGGAATCTAACAACCGCCCACCAAAATTTGGCGTGGAAACTTAACGAAGCCTTCACTATAGGCTCAGTGTGGGTGGTGACCCAAGCAGGCTCCAGACCCTGCTCCACAATGTGACCGGCCACCCATCTCATAAGTGATGTCCGAATGTATCGAATCCTTCATGAGCAATGAATTTTTGGCACACCCCATCCTATATTCAAACTCAGTTGTTGATCTTGGGGCACGGTACTCAGGACCAAAAAGTACACGGCGAATCGTCTCCTCTGAAATATTGACCCGTCGCCCTCTCACTCGAACCTCTGTCAATCTGGGTTGTGAGATAGGCCTCTTCCCCTTGGGAAGATCTCGGTGAATCGTGGATGCGTATGATGCATAAAAATCTCATACCAGAATCAGAGCGTATCATCCAAGCGCCTCCGTCAACCACTCGAGCCCATATCGTATCATCATGTCCTTCAGACCTGGGATATGGCTAAGTCCATCATCAATAATCCTGAGCTCCTTATATATCAAATAGGTGGGTTTGCCCCGCTCCTTGGGTTGCATGCCCTCCAAAAATATGGCCTCTATCCCCTCGACACACCACCGGTGAGTAGCAACATATGGTGTTGATGAAGAAGATGGTACAAAGGAGGACTCGGCATATCCTCTATCCTCGGAGCCATCCTCAGAATTAGACTTCTTTACTGATCGTGTCATTTGGGGCATGCTACTTCCAGTCTTCTTACTACCTTTCTCATCAGACTAGGAAGGGCTATCAGTTTGAGCCTGAAGTTGCCCGGCTCTGGCTACAGCTCTCGTTTGTAGTCGAGGCACCCCTAGGTCAGGCTAGGTATAGTATATCTCTACTAACCCACTCATTGTGTCTGCTTGCCACCCGAATGCTCCTCATCTGTGGGCTCATCAATGAGCTTCTTCCTAGAGGCTTCAATCTTCGAGCGATTACCTTTGGGGGCCATAGTATTTGAAAATTAAAATAATTCAACCATCATTAGCCCCAAGAATCAAGAAACAAAAAGCAAAAACTTCATTGAATCAGTTGCAGAAGGGCTCTACGAGAGACCCTTTACGAGTGAGCATTATGAGTCGTAAAGTACTCTCGTAGATCAGTACTTCAGAATAATAATATTCACTGGAAATGTTTTTGAGACCTAGGTACAACTCGTAAAGTGTTTCACGAGTGGTAAATTTAGGTCGTATTCAATTCCAGAGAGTAATTGAAAAATGGGGAAGGATCTATGAGACCTACCTAAGAGTCATAAAGTGATTACGACTCGTAGAAGGTCTCATCTGATGAATGCTCAAATTATCAAGTGTCTAGAATTTCCCATAAGGGGCAATTACGACTCATAGAGAAACCTACGAGTCTTAAAAGACACTCACGAACAAGAAATTTTAGGTACTTGACCTATCTGAGTTCATCACACGGACCCTAATAACATATTCAAGCCTAAATTCTACCAGCATCGAAGCAAACATATGCACACTTGCAAGTTTAGCACAAAACAACTGAAACTCTATGACAATTTCACAAACACTTACCCCATCGAAAAAGGATCAAGTATGGAACAACCTAAGTTTTCGATAATTCCAATATAATTCACATCAAGTCATGCTTCTATGTAATCAAACACCATTTCACAATCACAAACTATTTAATATCAGTCATTCAAACATGATAGATGATCCCATAGGCACATAATTAACAATTTCAAGGCTATAACACCCAATTCCGGAATTAACCAATCAATGTAATCGAGGACAACTCTAATTTCACATTCACCAAGAATTTTCGTGCATAGACATTAAACCCATCATAATCATCCCACTCAATCAAGTACTAACAAGATAAATCAATGATCAAAATTAAATCAAGGACTTACCACAATTGAGGATTAGCTTGAAGAACAAAAAGAGAGAAAATGATTGAAGGTGAAACCCTAGGTGCCAAAAAACTCGCCGAAAAATAAGGTTTGATCGCCGAAAATTGGTCAGAAAAGGGAGGGGAATGAAAAATTGGGGAAATTACGGTCAATTAGGGTACAAGCGGGTCAAAATATTTTGACCCCCTTTTTATACCTTTACTGGGTCATTGTTAGAATCACTGGGCTTGGGTCTATGAAAACCCGATTAAGAGTCGTAGATCGCTCTACGACTCGTAAGTCAGGGTTTCGTAGAACCCTCAACACTTGGAAAAAATAAAATCTTACTAGAGTTCCACAAACCCCATTCCCAACTCATATTTTGATCTATGAGTCATAAAGTTGGCTCATGGGTTGAGTGCACATTGTTCATACTTACTGGAAATCTCTACGAGATGGGATTACGAGTCGTAAAGTGTAATACAACTCGTAAGTCAATTCGTAGAAACTGTACCTAATGCATTCCTCAGCAAAATTTGCTGCCTTAGTCTTTCACCTACATACTTTTCATGAAATTCACTTGCACTTTATACACAACAAACCAAACGTGAAAAATAGCAATCAAAACACAATCAAACAACTATCTAAGAATCCAAAAGTTGAAAATAAACTCAAAACTAAGCTAAAACATCAAAATCCTTGGGTTGCCTCCCAAGTAGTGCTTGATTTATTATCATGGCATGACTTAGATAAATTGACTACTAGACTTCACTAATTGCCCAAACCTCACTTTTTAACTCATCAGGATGCTTCATAGACTGACGAATATTGAAGACTACTTCTTCATCATTCACCTTAAATCTGAGTTGACCGAAGTCCATATCCACTAAATCTCGTCCCGTAGAAAGAAATGGTCTCCCCAAGATAATAGGGACTTGAAAATCAACTTCACAATCAAGAATCACAAAATTTGCGGGGAATATAGATTTGTCCACTTTTACCAACACATCATAGATTATCCCCTCTGATTTCTTGACTATTCTATCTGCCATTAACAACCACACCATAGGTGGAGTAGGGGCACCCAAAACCAAGCTTCTTGAAAACCGCAAGAGGCATCAAATTTGTACTAGCACCTAAATCATAAAATGCTCTTGCAAACTCCACATCTCCTATAGTGCAAGGTATAGTGAAAGCACCTGGATCTTTACACTTTTGAGCCAATGACTTAGTAGTGATAGCACTACAATGTTGAAGCTCCTTAGAAATCTTTTGACTTATAGTCTGCTTCTTAGTAACCAAATCCTTCATATAATTTTCATAACCCGGGATTTTCTCCAAAGTTTCAATCAAAGGGATATTGATGGATAGTTGCTTAAGCATAGAGAGAAAGTGTTTGAACTTGCCTTCCTCCTCCCTTTTTTTGAGTTTTTGAGGGAAAGGAGGAGGAGGACTTAGGAAGATCTTATACTTTTGTGGCTCTTTAGCTACCTTACTCACCCCATCTTTGTCACAAACATCTCCTTTAACCACATCCTGATCTGCAACTATCTTCTCACAAACATCTCCCACCTCAATCGACATAGGAGGATCAATGGTATTCTTGCCACCTCTAGTAGTAACCGCCATACATTGCCCTTAATTCTTTGAATTTTGAACTATGCTGCTAGGCAATGTATCCTTTTGACGTTGATTCAACTTAGTTGACACTTGACCAAATTGTTGCTTAAGCTGTTTAATAGCCACAGAATGAGACTCTATCTTTCGATCAATACTTGAAATATCGGATTTCATGCCCCTTAGAGTTTCATATTATGTCTCGCCCTTCTTCTTACTTGTACCGGCGTCTCGGTTATGTGGTGGCATATATGGACCATTTCTGAAACCATCTCTTCTCCCCCAATATGCTTCAGGACCCTATTACTCTCATAATAAACACCTCGATTGTCTCTATAAGCTCCATCTCTACCATAGTTTCAACCTTAGTTTCCTTGACCTTGGCACTAATAATTCTGATTGGACCCTTGGACATTGGCCCTAAAACCCCTCGTACGATCATTCACGAAGCAAGCATCCTCCTCAAAATAAGACTCCTCATACATGGGTGCACGTGTAGGTTGGTGAACTACCACATTTACTCTTTCTTGGTTCTGCTTGATCACCACATCCATGCTTGTGCGAAGTTGAGCAAGTTGTTGCATAATCTCCTCATTGATCTTGGCTTGCTCTGAACCAACATTAACAACACTTGAACTCCTTATAGAAGCTCTATCTCATTGTCCCCATGCACGATTCGTCTTGATCACTTGGTTAATCTAAAAACATGCCCCCTATAATGGTTTCGGCACAAGCTTGACTATTCTCATCAAGGGCACAGTAGAATATCTCCACCAAGGCATCATCAACTATCTTATGGTCAGGGACGCTCCTCAAACACTTATTAAACCACTCTCACGTAGTGCTAAGTAAATCACTAGGAAGTTGCTTAAAATTGTTGATTTGATCCTTTAATTTGAGCTTGAAGTACCTCTCTAGAAAGGCCTTCCGTAATTCTGCCCAACTAGTGATTAGACTCTGAGGGAGCTAAGATAACCATAAAGCAGCATTGCCCATAAGAGATAATAGGAAAACATGGAATCCCACAACATCTATAGACAGATTTTGTGTCCCCATCACACTCTTAAAAACAAATGTCACATTGTGCAAGTGGCTATGTGAATTCTCTGATGGTAGGCCCGCAAATAATCCATGGTTTTGCAGCATCTGAAGTAATCCACTAGAAACAATGAACTTTGTGTCAGCCAATAGTGGTGGCAACACAATATCCCCGATCACATCCATAGCCATATGGTTCAACCTATATTGATTCCACAGGTAAGCATTTTCATTAAAGTACCTAGGCTGTGGGATATTCTCAAAGGAAGTGGGTTGTCATTCCGATCATCATCATTAACATTCTGATTCAAGGTTACACTACCCGCAATGTTAGCATTTTCTTGGGCTATTCTTCTTGTAATTCTTTGGATCTCTGGATCAAGTGGAGCTACGGGAGTGCCTTGACTCCTAGTGTTGGGCATACACTACTAGTATACCCTGCAAAGAAACAAAAACAAAGGTAAAATACAATGGAACTAAGGATTAACACTTGAATTACAATTACTAGTGAACTCAATCAAGTCTAGCTATATTCTTGGGCAACAACGCCATAATCTTTGATCACGCCCAAGT
Source organism: Solanum clarkiae (assembly GCA_011800125.2). Lineage (NCBI taxonomy): Eukaryota > Viridiplantae > Streptophyta > Magnoliopsida > Solanales > Solanaceae > Solanum > Solanum clarkiae. The sequence goes on along the minus strand of JAABOM020058188.1, from coordinate 3,203 downwards.
TACACCTCTATTTTGGAGGATAAAGTGGTCATTGTCAAATATAAAACCTAACCAAAGTTAAGGTCGAATCCCACAGAGAATGCGGAGACTCCAACGAATTCACAAATACACAATTCAAGTAATTAACAACTCAATTCCCCAAAAGGGTGGGACGGGAGTTGCAATGTTCAACAAGAAATTAAACTAAACTAATTAAAGCAAGAGACAATTAATAAAGGAGAGTAACTTGGGAATTGTGTTCCCCATGATTCATAAGCTCAATATCCCCAGATAACCTAATTCTCGACTAGAATATAGCATGTAGGATGGTAATTTAAGTTCATCAAGCCTTTTGGTCAAAGGTGAGAGGCGAATTTCACTATGTGACTTGGCTCATCTCCATAATGTGCAATACTAACCATTACATATAGTCTCAGTAAACCTCCCCTTGGTCTAGTTCAGTTGATTAGACGAGAACACATCATTGAATCCTATTAATCAATCTTTTTTCTTATTCATTACCATCTGGATCAGGAAGATAACACTAGGCAAGCTCTAATGTTGGCCACCACTAGAAAATATGCAAAACAAAGAGAATTGATTAATACATGTAAATATCCATTCCAAGAATTATAAATTATCCAGGTTTATTTGGTTAGATCTTCATGGTTCCCACAATCCAAGTTGTGGATTTAGCTACTCATGCTATGGGTAGACGAATAGATCATGAATTGAGAAAACACAATTAATCACTTACCCAATTTAGTTGAAGAACGAGCAAATCCAAAATATATTGAGAATCACAAGGTTTGAAGTTACAATAAATCCACAAGTGTATTCTCCTCCAAGATTGAAATCACCAAGTATAAAACCCTAAAAGTACTTTCTAACGATGCTCTCTACTGTCCTCTCTTGAATAATGATCTAACAATTACTATTTATAGTATTTACAAATAAGTTCTAAAAAATTAGAAAAACTGGTCAGCGGCTTTCTAAGACAGGCCTTTATGAGTCATAATCGGGATCTCTTATTTGGCTCTTGAGATCTTGGACTTCACTACTACGGATCCACTTTACAAGTCATAGACGGATTCATGACTTGTATTGTGCTCTCGTAAACTTCATCTGCATAAACCGCCCTTCATTTGATCTCATTGGAATTCTTCACAAAACCACTCTATATGACTCGTAAAGAGGTCTCGTGTGGCTGTACTTCAGAAATCAAAATTTACTAGAAATCTTCACGGAACCCATTTTATGACTAGTAGAATCCTCTACGACTCGTAGAGGTTCTCGTAAACCACCAAAAATCAGAAAAATCTGTAATTTGCCCCAAAATCATGCCAACCTATTTTCCTTCAGAAACTAAGCACAAAAATACATAAAAATCATAAATATCGCATTGAGATCACATAAAATCATAAGTTTTAAGCATCAAATGTGTTGTATTTTGACAACACATTACCCATAGAGTGAGTCATACTTACCCGCCCCTTAGTTCTTATGTGCTATGTGCTATGTTAATCCATGTTAATCCCTCATCCCTATGAAATCCCCATAGCGTGAGTGCTACTTTCCCATCCCTTATAACTATGTGTTTACTATTTGTATACGCTTCCGAACTGATGATGTAAATATGTGTACTTTGAGGCTTGTTTGGGGACTCTCGGGTTCTTATTCGCCATGTCACTCCTAGACCTCTAGGTCTGGGTCATGACAGAAACAAAGCTTCCATTGTATTACTTTACTATTTCTTTTCATGATTGGTTCTCTATTTTCGATTCAGCAAAAAAGCTAACTGCACATTTTAACCAACACAACCTCCAGAAACCAAACAGTCTTGTAAAGATAAGTAAAGAGAAGAGAACTCATTGAGCTGCTTCACAGTTTCATCTTCTTCGTTGGCATCATCCTGATGTACCGTTGGCTGCAACGATGACGCCCATTACTTCACTGTGAGCAAATTTATTGTAAATATTTTTCAGATCTGGATATATGTATACTTTTTCTTTTTCTATGTTCTTCTTGGAGGTTCCATAAAAGATAGGTGTAATAGGGAAATAATATTCTTTCCCTTTTCAATCAATCAAGACGCCACTATTCGAGCTAAGCTCTGCAAGAGGGAGAGCACGAAGCAGTTTCATGACTCCAAAATCAAGTTCCTATTGGTGTTCAAGAAAGTCAAACCACCTACCAGGAAACTGAAGACAACACACAATGCTACAAGATCTAACTTATTAGATGTATTTTTCGTTTTTTAAAAAATTGTATTATACTTGGTACTATTTTGATTCTTCTTGCTGGGAAATTTAAGGGTAAAAATGTTGTATTTTTTATGTAACTTATTTTTGAGTTGCTTTTTGTTCTATTTTAGCTTAATGGAATATGAAGAAGATGAAGATGGTGGAGTGTGAAGAAGATGAAATGTGGGGGAGGGGGTGTAAGGGGTATTTTAATTTTCTTTTTTTTTTTACTTTAATAATTCTTCTGAGGCGCTTATTTTTATTTCTTATTTTTTTATTTTGCTACATCAATTTTAAGAGTCAAATAAATTCACTTTTAAATAGTAAAGGTGTGTAATGGGTTCTCATGATAGTTTAAGTGTGTTATTGACTTTTAAAAACAAATTCGAGGGGGAATTTATGCCTTTTCCCAAGGTTTAATTTTAAAAACACATGGCATAATCATGAAAATGCATACATATGTACATATATGTTAAATAAGATAGATGAAAATTTATTTTTAATAACAAATAATTAAAGCTTGCAAAGAAATTTAAAGAAAAAACTAAATAAAGTAAAGGGTACTTTCATAACCAAATATCTTATTCTTAAAAATTATATCATGAATAGTATTTTGAATATGCCAAACTAAATAAGTGATACTCCCACTGATCCTTTTTATATGTCGTCATTACTAAAAATAGATGATCCTTAATATATGTCATTTCACAAAATTTATGCATAAATGACATTGTTCTTTCTATTTACCCTTGATAGTTAATGAGCTTTGAAAAGATATTGTCACGCCCCAAGTCCCATTAGGGCGGATTGGCACCCGTTGCCAATAAGGCCCGGGAGAACCAACCTGTAACTATGCACTTACTATACGTGCTATGAGGGGTTTGTACCTTTAGCATGCCTCAAGGTAAATAACCAATGATAATAAGCTAAAAGGAAATGCATATGACTAGGCCGTTGAGGCCACGGTGTCTAAAGTACGAA
>JAABOM020058187.1:0-14234 GCA_011800125.2 Solanum clarkiae | reverse complement strand
AATGTTATTTCTTTGCATGAACAATACTCGGAGCCATTTTGGACTCCCCATCTTGCATTCTTTGGGCCACGGAGGCCCAAACTCTCTTTTTCTCTGAGTCAGCCAATTCCTGGAAGGAAGGAGTTACTAAATGGATCTCGGACGTAAGGAAATGATCGTGGAACGTTGCAACAAAATCAAAACAGGATAAAGACCCATTTCAATTCTCTTCTTTATTTTTTGTTTATACATATTTGTATTTGTTTGAATACTAACATTATGTAGTATTGGTTTTAATTTAATTAAATTCCCCAACGTGTTAAAGTCATTTATGTTACTAATTTCATTCTATTTTGGAAAAGTGTTTTTATAATAATTAAAAAATATATATATAAAAGGTAAAACAAAAAATGTGATTTTGGCATATTAGTTGAACTTTCAAATTCGGTCAATTTTTCAAGTTATGTCAAATGTTTTAAATTTATGCAATTTAGACAAAATCTTTTCAAGTTGAGTCTAAAATTAATTTTCAAAAAAAAAAAATTAATTAGTTTCAAAATCAATCTATATTTCTAAGTCAAAGTTAGTCAAATTTCTTAATCGCCGGATAACTGCAATTAGCAGCCATTTCAAGTGCTTAAAACCTTCTTGAAATGGAAATATGAACTCGAATCTATTTTTTTGGAATTTTAAAAGATTTCTCTGTTAGTCTTTTAAGATATTTTAATGATTTCCTAATTATCCGCAAAATTAGGTGGCGACTCTGCGTCCTTTTTGAATTTCGAGAATTAGTTTCACTTAAATTAATTAAGTTGAAATTGATTTTTCGATTTTCGAATAATTTTTAATTTTATTTTTTAAAAGCCGATCATTTTTCAGCATAACAAAAGGATAAGTCTGTTTCTTACCTCAAGGTCCGAAGACGGATCTCTGAGGGATGTATCTACCATCTTGTGTGAGTCAAGTCTGATTTATTAAGCCCCCTACTCTTGAGTTTGTCCCCATTGTGGGCGAGTTTCTTGAGGATCTGCCTGGAGTCCCTCCTGATTGGGAGATCAACTTCGGAATTAATGTACTTCCTAACACCCAGCGTCTTTCCATTCCATCATATAGAATGACCCCTACGGAGTTGAAAGAGTTAAAAGAGCAGTTAAGAGATTTTTAGAAAAAGGGATTCATAAGGCCGAGTATCTCTCCATAAGGCACTCCGGTCTTATTCGTGCTAAAGAAGGATGGTTTCCATTACAATGTGTATTGACTTTCATCAGTTGAATAAAGTGATAATCAAGAATAAATATCCCCTTTTCAGGATCGATGACTTGTTCGAACAACTTTAGGGTGCCACTATTTTCTCTAAGATAGACCTCAGATCGGGCTATCACCAGTTGAAAGTGAGAGAATGTAATATCCGGAAGATGGCTTTTTGAACACGATATGGTCACTTCAAATTATTATTAATGTCATTTGGGTTGACAAATGAACATGTAGACTTTATGGACCTTATGAATAGAGTATTCAGATAGTATCTTAAACATATTCGTGATACTGTTCACCGACGATATCCAGGTGCATCCCAGAGATGAGAAGGAGCATGCCAATCACCTCAGAATCTCTTTGCATATGCTCAGAGATAATGAGTTACGTGCAAAGTTTTCTAAATGTGAGTTTTGGCTCAAATTCATTTCTTTCTTAAGCCATGTGGTTTCCCGAGATAGAATTCGAGTGTATACTCAAATGATCGAGGTGGTTAAGAACTGGCCTAGACCAACTTCACCGACCGAGATAAGGAGTGTTTTGGGATTGGCTAGCTATTACCAGAGGTTTATTGATGGACTTTCTTCCCTATCCGCACCGTTGACTAAACTGACTTAGAAGAAGGTCAAAGTTTCAATGGTCTAACGAGTGTGAGAGAAGTTTCCAAGAGCTGAAGATGAGATTAACTACCACATCAATGTTGACCTTGCTTGATGGGATAGATGGATTTATTACCTATTACGATACTTTGAGAGTGGGATTGGGATGTGTGTTGATGCAGGGAGGGAAGGTTGTTGCCTATGCTTCTAGACAACTTAAGTTACATGAGAAGAACTATCCCACTCATGACTTTGAGTTGGCAGCAGTGGTGTTTGCTCTCAAACTATGGCAATACTATTTATATGGAGCACATGTTGATGTATTCACAGACCAAAAGAGCCTATAATACGTCTTCACCCAGAAAGACTACAACATATACATCCTCTACCATTTAGGTAAAACTAATGTGGTTGCTAGAGCTCTTAGTAGGTTGTCCATGGGAAGCACCACCTATGTGGAGGAGGATAAGAGAAAGTTAGTTGAAAAAGTTCATAGATTGGCGTGATTGGGAGTTCAATTAGATGAATTAGGCAAGGGAGGAGTTCTTGTGCATAATGGGTCTACAACATCTCTTATTACAGTTATAAGAGGATGTGCACAAGCAGAAGGTGATGGATTTTGCCAAAGGGGGAGATTGGGTATTGAGGTATCAAGGCAGACTGAAACACCCCTCATGTGCCTCAAAATGCCCCACAATCGTAATTTCTATGTATCTCAAAATTTGTGCATGATTTCAAAAATTCGACTTCATATTCTTGATCACGGGGTAAAATTGAGTGGGAAATGTGTATACCCGAATTTTAGAAGACCCATAGAGAAAAATAATTTTCGCTAATTTTATGATTTCTAATATCTGCGCGCGTCTAGGCCACAACGCTCTTAGGGCATAGACTAGTGTTGTTTCAACTCCGCGTTTGGTCCACGCCATTCCTGGGGCTTAGAATAGTGTAATATTTTTCTTAGTTTTCTTATTTCATCCAAGGGCGTTAGGGTCATAGCTAAGTGCCCATTTAAACGAGAAATCTCCCATACTTGGCCATTTTTCTACTCTATAACTCACAAAACCCTCTCTAAAACCTCTCCAAGACTTTATCAAATCTCTCATTAAAATTGTAGGATTTCAAGCTTACTCTAGCACCCATATCAAGCTTTAAGTCTCCTTCATGTTCATCTCAAGAGATTCAAGGTTTAAGGTATGTTGATCTTCATCCATGAGTCCTTTCACCTATGGAGCCCAACATTCTCTTTTTATGGAAATTGCATTATTTCAAGTTGTATTACCTATGAGTATCTGTTATTATGAATTTTGAACATAGACTATGTTGGGATTTTATCAGATATTGATTGATCATGCATGAATATCTATTTCAAGTTTATTCCATAAATTGGTTTGCCTATGGAGATTATGCATGGTTTGAGCTATGAAACTATGAGCTATTATGAGCTTTTGTGATGGATTTCAAGATACCCTAAATAAGGGTTTTAGTAAAATATTGGTGGGTTGATTTGCATTGAGTTTAGTCTTCTTGTTTTACTCTTGAATTGTATGATTTTGAAGAAGTATCATGAACCCACCATGTGTTTGATTAAATGACATGACATAAATTCTCCAAGTTATTGATGATCTATTATATGATTTATAAGTCAAGTGACTTTATGATGATAAAGGGATTTCAAGCATGCATTGAATTCATAAAATTATCTATGATTTTACAAATATCAAGTTGAGCCATATTTCAAGATTTTTACCTTTTGTGAGCCCTTCATGTTAAAGCAATGGTTCAAGTATGATTATGATATACTCTCACGTTCAAGTTAAACTCACTATTAGAGGTCAAGCATGTTTATCAGCTACTCATTTCAAGTTATCACGTCTCTTACAAGTTATTCAGGATATTATTGAAATATGATTATTTCTAGTATTGAGTGGGATTTGGTTTAGCACCAGTTTAAGGCTTAAGATGGGGGCTCGACTTAAGGGCTATAAAGTCTTTAGTCTCTAAACTATGTGCCACCATAGGATTATGATTATTACCCTTGCTATACTAGTAGATCTACCTAGTTCATGTTATCATGTTTGGTTTACCTTGGCAAGTAAACCACACTTCGCTGGGGGGTGTCATGCCTGGTCACCTGAATCAAGGGGGTGCCATGACTTAGAGTCTAAGTTATAGCTTTTTGGTCTATGTCGATTGAGGTCTCTTCCCACATATGTATTATACATTATGTAAGTTAAATATTTTACAAGCATATTTTATTACAAGCATTGATCATGCATGCCATATTGAGATTATATATCTATTTATTATGATTAGACATTTTGATTATATTGGCTTATGTATTTTTTGCATTGAATCACACATACTTAGTACATTCAAATATACTAACGCATACTCTATGCCTACATAATGTTACCATATAGGGACTAGAGCTCCTTTTGTTCATCTTCCACGTGGCTAGTTTGATTCTCCAAGAAAGCTTTTGGTGAGTACGCAACTCCGAGGACAATATCTACTATATTTCATGCTATGATAAGACTTGTTCTTTATGTTGAACACTTGTTATCATGAGGGTGAGCCCAGGAAGTGTCTTGGTCCCCCTCAATTCTAAGTTAGAGGTGTTATTAGATACTATGTTTTGTATATGCTATGAATTTGACTTTGTTTTATGTTTTTTTGATTATCAAATACTTCCCTTAGTCACGTTTTCCATTTTCATTAATTGACTCTTATTATTGTTAAATTTTGCTTCCGCAACAAAGGATGTGCACATGTTACAATCAAGAGGCTTGTTTGGTTTGTCTTCAAACTTCTCATTCATCGTGTTATGTCTAGGCCCTAGGCTTGGGTCATGACATGCTTGTTATCACAATACTAGGTTGTTAATGATCCTCGAAAATCCAACACACTGCGTCAATTAAAGTCTTATTCATGCTTGTGTAGTGCGCCAGAACTCTGAATAGGATGCTATGAGGCGTTTTAGGAAATGTTCCACTTGTTCATTTTGATCATGCCGATATCGAGAGGAATACTAAGGAGATTCCCTACTCCCGAGGAACAACCGGCCTCTCCCACTCCTCAAGTTCCTTAAGATGGTGGGGTAGTCCATGGTGAGTTCCGGATGCCATCACAATGTTGCCCTGTTCTATGATCAACCTAATGAACCAAGGGGCCCAAGCCCCTCATGTTCCTATTCCAGCCTCAAGGGTGAGGGATTTCATAAGAATGAACCCTCGGAGTTTCACGGGTCTAAGGTAGAGAAAGATCCTCAAGAGTTCATCGATGAAGTGTATAAGGTACTATCTATCGTGGGGGTCAACTCGGAGGAGAAAGCAAAATTAGCAGCCCGCCAACTCTAAGGTGTGGCCCAATTTTTGTTTACTCAATGGAGGTTAGAGTGGAGAGATGATGATGCTATTCCTTGGGAGGAGTTCAAAGCCATCTTCCTGAACTGGTTCTTCCCTATCGAGCTAAGAGAGGCTAAGATGATGGAGTTTATGAACCTCAAGTAAGGTTCCATGAGTGTGAAGGAGCATGCCCTCAAGTTCAACAAGCTTTCCAAATATGCTCCACATTTGGTCACCGACCCTAGAGCTAGAATGAACAAATTTGTGTCAGGAATGTCTGACTTGGTTAATGAAGAGTGTCATACCGCCATGCTAATGAGTGATATAGATTTGTCTCAGCTCATGAGATATGTCGAACTTGAAGGGAAAAAGCTTAGAAAGAGAATAAGTGGGGAGTCCAAGAGGGCACAATTTGAAGGTGGTTTTCAAGGTTCTAAGGATTACCAGTTTCTGCAAGGTCACAAGTTCTAAGGCAAAGGGTCCTCCAATGCTCCTAACAAGAGATTGCTATTGAAGGGGTGTCCAACCCAAGATTCCAAGGTGGCAATGGTGATATGACCTATCCTAAATGACAAAAGTGTGAGAGAAACCATGGTGGTCCATGTTTGAAGAATCTAATGCTTGCTTTGGTTGTGGTGAAATGGTCACAAGGTTATTGATTGTCCTTATGCTCAAAACAAGGGTAGAGATGGTCATCCTCAAGGCCAAGGTAGTAATGTGGGTCAAAGGGCAAAGGGAGGCCAACAAAGGGGTGCTTTAAGGAAAAATAGGTTCTATGCTCTCCAAGCAAGGCAAGGAATGGATGAGGTGCCCAATATTATTACCGATATATTAAATGTTTTTGATTATGATATGTATGCATTGGTAGATCTGGGTGCCACTCTTTGTTTCATTACTCCTTTTGTTGCCAATAAGCTTCAAGTGTGTCCCGAGTTATTGTGTGAACCTTATGAAGTGTCTACCTCTGTTGGTGAGCCCATTACTGCTATAAGAGTCTATAGAGATTGTCATCTGTGTTGCATAAAGTTTTGCCTTGTGATTTTGTTGAACTTGATATGGTGGATTTTGATATTATTCTTTGGATGGATTAGTTACATGCATATCATGCTTCCATTGGTAGGACCCGTAAAGTGAGACTTCAATTCCCTAATAAAGTCATCCTTGAGTGGGAAAGTTTTAATGTGGTGGTCAAGGGTAGATTTATTTTTTGTCTTAAAGACCAAAACTTGATTTCTAAGGGTTGCTTATACCATTTTGTGAGGGTTAGGATGTTGAGTCTAAAGTCCTTCCTATTGATTCAATTCTGGTGGTTAATAAGTTTCTTGATGTCTTTCCCGATGAGCTTCCCTATGTTCCTCCCAAAAGGGAAATCGACTTTGGTATAGACCTCTTTCTCGATACACAACCCATTACCATTCCCCCTTACCGTATAGCCCTGACGGAGTTGAAGGATCAATGAGGGATTTGTTGTAGAAGGGTTTCACAAGGCCTAGCAAGTCACCTTGGGATGCACCAGTGTTGTTTGTAAAGAAAAAGAATGATTTTCTTTTTCATTGCACTTTTTCATTATCTATATCATGCTTTAGATGTAAGTGTAAGATTGATCATGCTTAAATCTACAACATGACATCTAATGCATATTCTAAATGCCCATTCCATTTTCAATTGCACTTTTTCATTGTTTATATCATGCTTTAGATGTAAAGGCAAGTCTTTTCCGCTAACGAATGCTCTTTGCTCTTCTAGATCATGCCGATTCCAAAAGGGATACTAAGGAGAGCCCGTGCACCCGAGGAACAACTGGCCTCTCTCGCTCGTCAAGCTTATCAAGGAGGAGGGGTAGCCCAGAATGAGTTCTGAGATGCTATTACGATGTTGGCTCATGCTATGACCAACCAAATTGACCAATGGGCCCAAGTCCCTCATGTTCCCACTTCGGCTTCTAAGTGATGGATTTCACAAGAATGAACCCACCGGAGTTCCATCGATCCAAGATGGATGAGGATCCCCAAGTGTTCATAGACAAGGTATACAAGGTGCTATCCATCATGGGGTCAATTAGGAGGAAAATGGGGAGTTGGAAGCCTACTAACTCAAAGGGTGGCTCAAATTTGGTTCACGCATTGGAAGTTGGAGAAGGGGAATGATAATGCTATACCTTGGAAAGAGTTCAAAACGACATTCCTCAACCGGTTCTTTCTTATTGAGCTAAAGGAGGCTAAGATGATGGAGTTTATGAACCTTAAGCAAGCTTCCATGAGTGTGAGGGAGTATGCCCTCAAGTTTAACAAGCTATCCAAGTATGCTCCACAATTGGTTGCCGAACCCAGATCAAGGATGAACAAATTTGTGTCAGGAGTATCCGACTTGCTTAAGAGAAGTGTCGTACCGCCATTCAAGTAGGTGATATGGACTTGTCTCTACTCATGACTTATGCCGAGAAACTAGAGGGGGTAAAGCTTAGAAAAAGAAAAAGTGCTGAGTCCAAGAGGGCTTATTTTGAAGGTGGTTTCCAAGGTTTCAAGGTTGGCCGACTTCCTCAAGGCCACAAGTTCCAAGGCCAAGGGTCATCCAATGCTCCTAACAAGAGGTTTGCCAATGATAGGGTGACTAACCCAAGATTCCAAGGTGGTAATGGAGGAGTAACAATCCCTAGATGCCCAAGGTGTGAAAATAATCCTAGTGGTCACGTTTGAGGAATTCTAATGCTTACTTTGCTTGTGATGAAATGAGTCACAAGGTTATTAGTTGTCCTCATGTTCAAAACAAAGGTAAACACGGTCATCCACAAGCCCAAGGTGCTAATGTGGGCCAAAGGGGAAGAGAAGGCCAACAAGGGGGTGCTCCGAGGCAAAATAGGTTCTATGCCCTTCAAGGAAGACAAGGGGTGGATCATCTTCCCGGTGTTATCACTGATATGTTAAAGGTTTTCTATTTGATGTGTGTGCATTGATTGACCTAGGTACAACTCTTTCCTTTATTACTCCTTTTGTTGCCAAAAAGCTCCATGATAGTCCCGAATTATTTTGTGAACCTTATGACATGTCAACCCCCGTTGGTGAGTCCATTATTACTAAAAAGGTCTATAGAAATTGTTCCGTGTTCATATTACATAAAGTCTTATCTTATGATTTTGTTGAATTAGATATGGTAGATTTTGATGTCATTCTTGGGATGGATTGGTTGCATGCATATTATACTTCTATTGATTGTAGAACCCGTAGGGTTAAATTCCAATTCCCTAATGAGTCCATCCTTGAGTGGAAAAGATCGTGATGTGGTGGTCAAGGGTAGGTTCATTTCATATCTTAAAGCACAAAAGTTGATTTCTAAGGGTTGCCTATATCATCTTGTGAGGGTTATGGATGTGGAGTCTAAATTCCTTCCTACTGAGTCAGTTCCGGTGGTCAGTGAGTTTCTTGGTGTTTTTCCCGATGAACTTCCCAGTGTTCCTCTCGAAAGGGAAATAGACTTCGGTATAGACATCTTTCACGATACTTAACCCATTTACTTTCCCCTTATAACACCCCACACCTTACAATATTGGCACAATTCAAATGAAACATGACATGATTTGGACCAATTGACGCTAAATTTTAAAAATGCTTGAATTTCGTGTTAATGGGTTGTATGTGCGTCTAATACTTAAGGGGATCGAGGGTATATATTTGTTGTGGTAAATTAAGGAAATTACAGCCTTAAATGAAGTAAAATAATTGAGGTGCTTGTAGGACTTAGAAGCTAGCAGGTGAGTCACCTACTTGTTTAGCTCAAAATCGCGAACTAAACGGAGACGAGGCTCGACGTCGAAATTGTCCAAGTTCGATTATGAATAAATTCCGTGTTAATGGAGTAACTTTGGCCCATGTTTTAGAATCATAAATGAACTATATGTTAAGCCCAATAGAGATATTAAAAAGGGCCCAAAGACAACACAAAAGACTTAGCAAATTGGGCCCAAACCTAAGTAACTGAAAGCTGAAAATTTGGCAGCCCAAGTCCATCAAGTTGGTGCTCCAAAAAGGCCCAACTTTGAGGGTAAAGCTGGTGGGTAAGCTAATTGATTATGTGTGGTATTTGTTGGTAAATAAGTCAATAGAGAGTAGGAATAATATCCCTATATAAAGAGCTCCAAAGCTGCTCCCTAAGTCATTGTTCACTTGAACACAAAAAAATCAGATTTACTCTCTCTACTTTCTCTCAACTTTTCTCAACTTTGTGAAGCAGCCAAAAGACTTATTTAGGGTTATTAAGGAGTCTATACACCTTGAAAGCAAAGGTAAGTAATTATAGTTGTGTGTTTAGTATAGTTTTATCATGAAAAATACGAAATAGATGCTAGCTACGCTGCCGAAATATTTTGGACAGGTTCTGTGCAGAAATTTGCTGCAAGTTTTGCTTTTGTTTTGGTGATTTCCATATGGTTTTTAAGTTATATTATGAATATAACTTGGTGTTATTAACATGGGTTGATTTATAAACATCACCCTATGGTTGTTGCCCTGGTTTTGGTTTCATTTAACAAGCACGTCTTATCGAGTTATCTTAAGCGTCACGTTGATTAGAATTTGCGGGATGTTGTGTAAAGCTATTAGCTCATATCCTTCATGACTTACTAAGTGATGTTATAGTACTGTTTGAGGTCTGTTAGCATGTATAAATGTTGCTGGAACAATTAGGTTAAGGTTGGAACCGATTTGGAATTATTAAGGTCGAAAGGCAGCGAGGAAAGGTAACATTATGTTATCCCTTTTTAGATTGCGTGGAATTGTAATGTGTTGTGCTTTGTGGGCTGTTGTAAGGATTTTATGGAATTAAAATTCGCCGTATATGATGTGTACATGCTAATGTGTATTAGAAAATATGATTAGGGGCGGAAAGGTTAAAAGAATGCGCCCGGGTTTGTAAACACCCACATGCTGCCCATATATTATTTTCTTATGTGATTGGGATGCCAAGGTGTATTTATTGGCCATTAATACTAGTTTTATCACCTACTATGTTGTAGATACGTATTTGGAGGAAGGGAAGGTTATCTTGAGGTAGTAACAAGGTCATACAATAAGGTATGTAAGGTTACTTGATTTCGTATCATTTGGCATGAAACATAGACCTCTCCTTAGTACATAAAGGCACTTGCCAATTTCAACACCACTACTAACTGCGTCTACACTCTTGTACATGTTTATATGCTCCCCTATATAGTCACATTCATATCTCAATACATACATGAATACCATGATACACGAGTTCTTGTTGCCAAATAAAGTTCACAAGTTGTTCCATTTCATATGCATTTCATTGTTTATCCAATGTACTCTTTTATTTGTCATAATGCCTTGTATGATTATCTACATGTTACATGCTACATATATAGTCATACAACTCCAATATTATGGCCACCAAAAGAATCATCTCAAAGGTAATTGAAAGATAAAATATATAGTTTTGACGGGTGGTACCTCGAGGGGATTCATTGAGAACCTAGCATAGGGACGATCCCGATACAGTTTACGGGTGGTACCCCGAGGGGGTTCATTGAGATCCTAGCATAGGGACGATCCGGATACAGTTTCACCACTGATCAGTTGGTCAATTTTTTTAGCTGTGCACAGGTTATACAGTACAGATTTTACAGTAAAGGTAAAGTGATATAAAGAACATAAAGTACATGATTCCACAGTATAACTAAGGGTGGTCCCTGATCTTCTACAGATGCATGGTTTCATTTGAGTTATTACTTTACATACAGAATATCCTACCTTACATACTCAGTACATTATCCCCTACTGCTGTCCCTTATGGGGGACCTGCATTTCATGTTGCAGGTACAGGTGCTAGTAGATCTTCCCAGTAGGAGTACGGGATATTCGGCCACTGTCACCAAGCTTTAGGTTGCTTCGAGGCTTTGTATATGTCTAGAGCTTATGTTTACATTGCATAGTTAGTTGAGGCAGGGCCTGTCCCTACCCTTATCAGATGTTCTTCTTTATTTAGAGGCTTTGTAGACTATGTAAAGTAAAAGTGAAGTCATGTCTCGTACTTTAGACACCGTGGCCCCAACGGCCTAGTCATAGGCATTCCTTTTTGGCTTATTATCACTGTTTATCTACCTTAAGGCATGCTAAAGGTAGAAACCCCTCATAATACATATAGTAAGCGCATAGTTACAGGTTGGTTCTCTCGGGACTTATCGGCAACAGGTGTCAGTCCTCCCTAACGGGACTTGGGGCGTGACAGAAGGGGAAGGGAATAGAAGTGGTGGTTGGTATACCTAAACAGGCTAGACAACAAAATGAGGTTCAAGAGGAGTCTTTGTCACAGACATCTCCAACTCCTCCGGTTCCTAATGAACCGAAGAGCAGTGAAATTCCAGAACCACCTGTTGATGCTACAGTGCAGTATCTGAGAAATGCAGTCCAACTATTGACCCGTATAGTTGCTGGACAAGGTCAAAGGCAGGAAGGTCTAAGTGCTACCAATAGGGCAGCTGGTACCAGGATACATGATTTTCTCAATTTGGACCCTCCAACCTTCACTGGTTCAGATCCTAATGAAGACCCTCAGGATTTTATTGACCAGGTTCAGCGTACTTTGGATGTTATGCACATGGGTGGTACAGAAGCTGTGGAGTTAGTGACATATGGGCTGAAGGGTGTTGCTATATTGTGGTATGAAGCTTGGAAACAATCAAAGGGTATAGATGCACCTCCAACCACCTAGAAAGAACTCAAAGAGGCATTTCTTGACCATTATTTGTCATTGGAGATCCAAGAGGCTCGTGTCGATCCATTCCTGAATCTCCATCAAGGGAATATGAGTGTGAGGGAGTATAGCCTTCAATTTAATTCTTGGCAAGGTATGCTCCTAATGTAGTTGCTACAATGTCAGATAGAGTTCGTCGATATGTAGACAGGTTGGATACGTATTTGGTCAGAGACTGCACTATTGCTTCCTTGAATAAAGATATGGATATGGCAAGAATGCAGGCTTTTGCACAGAAATTAGAGGATCAGAGGTAGAGGAGAAGAATGCAAGAATCATAAAGGGCACAATCAAAGAGAGCCAGATCTACAGGGCAGTTTACACCACCCCAAAGTGATCTCAGGCCTCGGTTTTCTAATAGACTGCCTAGGCCGTCATCCTCCTACTCTACAGCCAGTGCTCCACCATAACTTCAAGGGTCTCGAAGTAATCAGTTTGGTCAATGAGGGGAAGGGCAAGGTTCCCGGATAATGGGTTATTCAACAGGACAACAAATGATACCTAGGCAGCCTTGTAAATAGTGTGGAAGGAGTCATCCGGGGATATGTCGCGTTGAAACAGATGTTTGCTATTTGTGTGGTATGCTAGGGTACACGATAAGGGATTGCCCAAGGAGACATATGGGTGGTATGACACAATCTACTGGATCGGCTATTGCATCATCATCATCAGGTACTCCAGCAGGTAGGGTTTAGTAAGCACCTATGGGTCGTGATAGATTTATTAGAAGGACAGCTAGCTCTAGCGGGGTCCAGAATCGCACTTATGCACTGGGGAGTCGGCAGAATTTGGAAGCTTTACCTGATGTGGTCACAGGTACATTGTCTGTCTTTTCACATAATGTATATGCATTAATTGACCCTGGTTCTACACTATCATACATCACTCCACTAGTTGCTGGAAAGCTTAAGAGGACACCTAAATTATTGAGCAAACAATTTGAGGTGTCTATACCAACTGGTGAATCTATTATGGCTAGAAGCGTTTATTATGACTGTGTAGTAACTGTTGGTGATCGTGACACATTAGCTAACCTAATTGAGCTAGAGATGGTGGAATTTGATGTTATTATGGGTATGGATTGGTTAGCTTCTTATTATGCCACCGTGAATTGTCGAACTAAGAGAGTGTATTTCCACTTTCCAAATGAGACAGTTCTTGAATGGAAGGGCAATGTTGGGGCACCAAAAGGGAAGTTTATCTCTTACTTTAAGTCCAGAAAGATGATATCTAAAGGGTATATATGTTACTCAGTTAGAGTAAGGGATATGGAGACAGACGCACCAACTCTTCAGTCAGTTCCATTAGTGAATGAATTTGCTGATATGTTTCTTGAAGAACTCCCAGGTTTACCTCCTGAAGGAGAAATAGATTTAGGTATTGACTTACTCCCAATGGCTCCGGCAGAATTATGTGTATTAAAAGAGCAGTTAAAAGACTTATTGGATAAGGGTTTCATAAGACCTAGTGTTCTCCCTGGGGTGCACCAGTGTTGTTTGTATGCAAAAAGGATGGCACTTTGAGAATGTGTATCGATTATCAACAATTGAACAAGGTGACCATTAAGAATAAATATCCCCTCCCCAGGATTGATGATTTATTTGATCAGTCACAAGGTGCCAAATGCTTTTCAAAAATTGATTTAAGATCAGGTTATCACCATGTGAGGGTCAAGGAGCAGGATATACCCAAGACAACTTTCAGAACACTCTATGGTCATTTTGAATTCCTTGTTATGTCATTTGGGCTAACGAATGCACCAGCAGTTTTAATGGATCTGATGAACAGGGTATTCAAGTCATTCTTGGATGTGTTTGTGATAGTGTTTATAGATGATATTTTGGTATATTCAAGATCAGAGGAGGACCATGCAGGTCACTTGTGACAGGTGTTAAAGACTCTTCGTGAAAGAAAGTTGTATGCCAAATTCTCTAAATGTGAATTTTGGCTAAAAGCAGTGGCATTCTTGGGTCATATTGTGTCTGATGAGGGAATAAGGGTTGATTTACAAAAGATAGAAGCTATGAAAGATTGGCCAAGACCAATAACACCTACGGAAGTTCGGAGCTTCTTAGGCTTGGCAGGATGTTACAAGAGATTTGTTAAAGGTTTTTCTTCTATTTTTGCACCTCTAACAAAGCTGAGACATAAGACAACTAAGTTCCAATGGAATGATGCATATGAGAGAAGCTTCCAGGAGCTGAAAAATAAGATAACTTCTGCGCCTGTGCTAGTACTTCCAGAAGGCACTGAGGGGTATGCAGTGTATTGCGATGCTTCAGGAATTGGT
>JAABOM020058186.1:0-14238 GCA_011800125.2 Solanum clarkiae | reverse complement strand
GTGACCTTGTCGGCCCGCGTATGTATATATATGTGCATATGACTGTTTGTGGTGAGCTGGATTTTCTGTTTGCAGGTCTGGGACAGTTACTAAAACAGAGGAAACTCTGCCAAAATTTTGATAAAATCTTTAGCAAATGTGATTTGCAATTCAGTTTGTTATCGTTTGGGTGCCCTATCGGCACTAGTCACGGCCCCTGGGTTGGGTCGTGACATGAAATCTCCCGCTCTAGTAGCCAGAGTGGGATAATGAGGAGAAAGATTGGCTTGTCCAGCCAGAGCAGTCACAACTTGAGCAAGCATAGTAATAGTAGTACGAAATTTATCATTACTGACCAGCTCTTCCATAGGCCTTTGATGAACTTGGTCCTTATTAACCGGGACCAATCTTGTTAGGAGAGCTCTTCGTGGGGGCATATTTTGTATTGTAGGAAGGAAATCATTACGATTAGGAAACAATAATATACTGTCTAAGGCACCACATAAGAGATGATAAAGTGAAACAATTCCTAGAATACCATAGTAGCGTCCCACTGATAGGCACGTTGCAGTTCACACTAATGAATAAGACTCTCCTCGACGCTGTATGTTTGACTCCGATGATCATTAATAAACCAAGTACTCTAATACGAAGCTTGTCACGGCCCAGACCTGGGTCTAGGAGTTACATGGTAAATGGGTACTTGAGAGTCCCCAAACAAGCCTTGCAGCACCTATTCACACATCAGTGGTTCGAAAGCACATATAAAACAGTAAATACATAATTCTAACGGACAAGAAAGTAAGACTCAAACTATGGGGTCATAGGGAAACGAATTAACATGGATTCACATAATACATAGCACATGAGGACAAAGGGGCAGGTAAGTATGATACAATCTGTGGGGGCAAAACGGAACTTAGGATCTTCCACATCATGAAATTAATCTATATCACAATACTCATAATCAATTTCATAATAACAATATATCCAACAGGTACCCATAATCATAATCTTCAAATACAATACATAACATATATCTGTAAAAGTGTCTACAAGATATCCAACAACGCCTCTAGTCATAGAATGGGATGGGGGCCATGATACGTTCCGGGATCACCCTCAAAGTGAATAGCATAAATAAAGAAACATAGGTTGATGGATAGTGTCTTGTCATTGGAAGATAGAACTCACCACAACAACTTCTGAAACTCTGAAGTAGTCGTCAAGTGGTGGATGATTATAGACTTCGGTACCGACATGGTTAGATCATGTAGACAAAAGTATGCGTTAGTATATTTGAATGTACTAATTATGCGGGAATGCAATGCGTATGACACATCAAACCTGTATTCGATGTTAAAAAATAAGGGCACATATATAGAAGAAAATATAAAACAAAGAAGAGTAATAAGCGATATGTCACGAAATTTATGATGCATGAAATGTCATAATACTCATATATAGTGGGGATGTGACCATAACCGACATCTCAAACTCATGCGAGCTATTACATGAATTTACCCGATATAGACCTCCCATCGAGTGAGAAAAGATAAATTGCCAAAGATAATCTACAACATATCTTACTACCTAATCATTTCGGTGTGAAAGCCACCTTCTTTACGACCCTGGCATTTCTAAAGAATTATATCACATCATATCAAATGTGTAACCATCACTTATTAACCGATCTTTTTGGTAATAGCTACCATATATCTATGCTGGAGCATGGATTAAGGAAAAAGAGAGGACTCTTATAGATAGCCCTGACGCCCGCAATCCATTCGGTGCTAAGTCATCATCCCACAAAAATACTTACACATATATATGCTTCAAAAGAGGCACAAGTTATTTCTAATCATTCAATTCATAGTTGGGCTTAAAAGCCAAACATTCTTCATAATCATTCATACTTATGCTAGAAAGCCAAGTCATGACTCAATTGATACTTTTCAGGCATAAGAATAGCTCATTCACTTATAACAATATGGTTTAAACATCCAATATGCTCTAAGAGCCAATATCATACACATTTATGTGATCATATTCGTGTACTAACCATATATATGAGCTTAACTCACCGAATCATTTTCACAAAACCTTATGTGAGCTTAACCCACCGATAATTTTCAACAAATATCAATGCTCATGAAAGCATTTGTCATAAAAAATATGTAAAATTCAAATAAATTCATAAGTTAAATCCACATTGAAATCATAATTTAGAGAACCCATGATTTAATCAAACTTTAAAGGGGCAATGCATAATCAAATCTTCATAATGTACATACAATTGAACATATTAGGGCTTAATTCACTTTAAAATCAATAATAAAATATAGGCTATATCCCAAATAAATTAAATAAACGATAATCTTAAAATTCCACGACTACAGTAAGCTTAATTTCATAAAATCAAGTAGAGGTCGGAGAATAAGCCCAAATATAAGCAACCCCCCCAACCTTCCCATAATTTATGGGTTGGTTTCAATATGATTTAGAATTGGGCTAATTTTCAACCTAATACACCTTAAACCCTAATAAAATAATTTTGAGGTGAGCCCAATAAGACTCTCACTTCAACCTGATATCATGTTGTATTGCTACTGAATATAGTATTATTATTTTTCCATAATATTATGTTGTGTTGCTACTTAATATCGTGTTATTATTGGTACTTAATATCATGTTGTATTACTAGTTAATATTTTGTTTTATTTCTATGAAATTTTGCTTTGAATAATCTTGTCAATTGGGCGGGTCATGACCCAACCCAATTTCTAGCCCAAATTAACCCAATCCAATTTAGCCATAAATAATTTTGGGCGGGTCATGGCCCAACCCGATATCCAATATAGCCCATTTTGACTTCTTCAATTTAGCCCAACCCGCCCATCTGCCACTCGTAAAATCAACTGTAAAAAGAGTTTGGGTCTTTATGGTTGAAAGGGATCATGAATCAATCCCACATACTAAGTTCAACAAGAAGAAACAAGAAGAATTTGATAAAAAATAGAGTCCTTCCTTGATCTCCAAGACAATCTTCAAATTTTCACTTAGGGAGTTCTTAAGAGAGAGCATGAATCTAATTCTAAGTGTGAGAGAAAATTTGAATGAGAAAATAAGATTATAAGTCATTTGAATGTCTTAGGATAGCATAGACAGTAATAAAAGACCATTACGAGTATCCATAATTATGAGAATGCCATTAATAAAATGGAGTAAAGTTCATTGCTAGGGGTCCAATATAGAAGCACCGTGGTGCGTACGAACGCACACAGACCATGTGCCCCTTCTGTGATACAACACTTATAAAAATTTCCATTGGCGATTATCCAAGATGGTAACTCCAAACTTACAAAATTTGCATCATACGATGACTATTCATCCTATCATCCTTGCGGCCCCCATGCTTCATATGATGGCTTTCTTGGATGCCCCTAGGCATTAGCATCTCCAGATTGGCTCTTGTCTGAGCAAAACATGCTAAGGATATTTGCATTCATTTTTTCATTGTCATACCTCATGTCAACAATGCTTACATGATCTGTTGGATGTCTATTTGTAAGCTCCCTTCCATAGTCTAATTTAGCTACCACATTTAGTTGCTCAGAAATTTGTGCAAATGGTTGTTCCACAAATAGACCTCCCAAGAGGGTGTGAGCACATGCTTGACTATTAGAATCTAGAGCTTGGTAGAAGTTCTCTACTAGGACATTCCATTGGATCTTGTGGTCCGATGCACTCAAGTATCTATTAAACCGCTCCTATTTAGCAAGGATTAAATCACTAGGGAATTACTTAAAAAAGTGGATCTGGTCTACCACTCTAAACCTTTTTATTTAATGAAGTACCTTGCTAAGAAAGTCCTACGCAATTCTATCCAACTAGTGATCGAGCCCTGCAGGAGCTCAAATAGCAATAATGCAGTTTTGTTTGTGAGAGATACTGGGAAGATAGAAGTCCCACAACATCCATAGACAGATTCTACATCCCCATCACTCTTACGATGAAATGCCACATTAAGCAAGTGGCTATATAGATCCTTTGATATTATGCCCACAAATAGCCCACGATTCTGCAGCATCTGAAGTAACCCACTAGAGACTATGAACTTTGTGTCTGCCTGTAGTAGTGGAAACATAATAGCTCTAGT
The DNA here is from genome assembly GCA_011800125.2 of Solanum clarkiae. Lineage (NCBI taxonomy): Eukaryota > Viridiplantae > Streptophyta > Magnoliopsida > Solanales > Solanaceae > Solanum > Solanum clarkiae. The sequence continues at coordinate 10,100 of JAABOM020058186.1, read as the reverse complement.
CATATTCATAGCCATGGGGTTGAACCTATACTTATTCCACTGGTACGCATTAGCATTGAACTCCTGAGGCTGTGGAATGTCCTCCAAAGGAAGTGGGTTCTCATTCCTATCATCAGCATCATTATACCCCGGTTCAAAGCTGCAATGGTCACGTTGTTGGCATTTTCTTTGGCCATTTTTCTTGTAGTTACGTGGATCTCAGCATCAAATGGAGTTAAAATATTGCCTTGATTCCAAGTGTTGGGCATACACTACTCGTATACCCTACAAAGAAACAAAAACTAAAACAAAAGTAAAGTGAACTAAGGACTGACACTTAAATTACTTAATTAATCAACCAAAGTCTAGCTGTATTCCCCCGCAACGGTGCAAATATCTTGATGCCTGCTAAGTTACACCTTTTTTTAGAGGATAAAGCAGTCTTTGTCAATATATGAAACCTAACCAAGGTTAGGGTCAAACTCACAAGAAATACGTAGACTCAAGACAATTCACCATTATATAATCTAAGTAGTTAACCAACTCAATTCCTCGAAGGAGGGGTTTACAATAATCAATAAAAAACTAAAATAAACTAACTATAACAAGAGACAATCAATAATAGAGAGCAACTAGTGTATTGCATTCCCCATGATTCACCAACTTATCACCGAATAACTCAATTCTTATCTAGTATATCATGCGGGAGGGTAATTTAAGTTCACCAATCCCTTTGGTCAAATATGAGAGGAAAATTCCACTATGCGACTTGTCCCATCTCCATAGTGTCCATTCCTAACCATTACCTATAAATCCCAGTACAACCGCCCCTTGGCCCAGTTTGGTTGATTAGATGAGAACACATCAATTGAATCCTGTTAATCAATTTATTTTTCTATTCATTACTACCTTGATCCAGTCAGTAATACTAGGCAATTTCTAATGTTTGTCAACACTAGAAAACATGCAAAATGAAGAGAATTAACTAATACATGCATATACCGAATCCAAGAACTGCAAATTATCCAGATTTAATTTGTTAGTTATTCATAGTTATCACAACCCTAGTTGTGCATTTAGCTACTCATGCTATATGTAGCTGAAGAAATTATGAATTGATAAAATATAATTAAACACTTACACAATTGAATTGAGATCAAGTAAATCCACGATTAATGAGAATAACAAGATTTAATATCAAATTTAAGCATAAGTGTTTCTCACAATTTTCTCTCTCAAGTATTGAGTTCTCCAAGTACAAACCCTAAAAACTCTGAATAATGACGTACTCTTCTGAAAAATAATCTAAAAGTACTATTTATAGTAATTACCATTAAGTCCTAAATAAATTAGTAATACTGGTTGGCAAACTCCATGAAAGCTCTCTACAACTCATAGTTGGGGTTTCGTCAATCAACTATTGAGATTTTCGATTTTTCTTCTATGACACCACTTTATGACTCATAAAGTGATTTATGACTTGTACTACATGTCCAAAGGCTATAATTTCATCAAATTGTCCTTCACTGGAAATTTTTACCAAACCCGTCTATATGACTCATAGAATGTTCTACAACTCGTATGCATGTCTCGTTGAGCTGATCTTTAGAAATCATCCCTGACTAAAATTTTTCATGAAACCTCCTCTACGACTCTTAGAATGCTTTACGATCAGTAAAGGGTCTCGTAAATCATCAATAACTGGCAACTTTTACAATTTTGAACCAAATCATGGACAACCTGCAATCTTGCAAATCTAAACCCAAAAGCACATAATATCAATAAATATCGCATTGAGAACAAAAAAATTCTAAGTTTTAAGCATCAAAACTGTTGTATTTTGACAGTATATCAATATATATCCATCTATTTGAACTCAATTTCTGTGAGATTTTAACTAACAAACTCCATTTTTTGTGTGAAATCTAATTTTGAAGTCAATTCCACATTTGAGACTTTCGAATTGTTGCCCTAATTTTAACTAATTTGCCCCTAAGCCTAAAATATGCTAAAATGGATATGAAAATGCACCTCTTGATGTGTAGTATCCATTCTTGATAGTGGTTGATCAATCCATGGATCATTTGGAGGCTTGAGTTGATTGAAAGATTGTTCTAGTGCAGTTTCAACATTGAGGTAGGTTTGACTAACCTTTTTAGGGCCAGATTTGAGCTATTGAGCATGCTTATATAATAATTATGAGATTTATATTGAATTGTGATCTGATACCATGATATGGTTGAATTTGATGGGAATATGAGGTTGATTATGCCGAATATTGAGTAAATGGTGCTCCTATTAATTAATTGAGATGAAATCTTGTATTTTGATATAATTTAGGATATCATTATAATAATATGTGACTTCAAATAAATCTTGGTTAATGTTTTGAGTAATTGATGATGAGTATGACCAGTGTAAGGGTCATGAGCCTATTTGAGGTACTTGTGGGGCTTATTTCAATGGCATATAGTTATTTGTGATTGGTGATGAGATGAACATGGTATATTCGTATAATGTTAATACTCCATTGTTGCACTGGTATGCACCATCTTATATTGACTAGTTGAATTGGTATGCACAGATTATTATGCTCTATTGTTGCATTGGTATGCACTATCTTATCTTGACTAGTTGCATTGGTACGAACAAATTGTTATGCTCCATTATTGCATTATACACATATCTTATACAATACTGGTGCATTGGTATTCATGGATCTTAATTCTATTGGAATGCATTGATATGCATACATGTCATATATACCTAATAGCATTAGTATGCACGCATTTGATATATGATTAGATGTATTCTTATACACATTTATCACTATATTTACATTACTTGAGATATTATGATACATATTTAGACGGTGGTTATGGCCTGCGATGCCTCGAGATACTTCTAATTGTGGCATGCGAGGTCTTAGTATATATATCTTGATACATGGCTTGCAATGCTGTCGGGCTCTATCTTGTAGCTTCGGCTTGATAGATATACATTGGTCGTGCAACGATCATGATTTCACCTCATTCATGGACTACAACGCCATTGCATTCATCCATAGCATTGCATTGCATCATTGGATCGCTTACCATCTATAATTGCCATTACTAATGACTTCATTGTATTGTGTACTAACCATTTTGATGCAGGTGATAGGATCTTTGTTATTACATACTTGTTCGATTTCACTTACACAGTCAGTTGAACCTACTAGGGACATATCAGTGTACATACCCTTACTTTGTTTCCTCTCTGCATATCGAGTATACGGACAGCACCGGGGAGTTGATCACTCTGGTTGAGCTATTCTACTTTCATCCAAATCATACCAGTGAGGCTCAACCTTTGAATTGTCATGGATCTTTGGGACTCTCTTTATTGCTTTCCTTTCAAAATTTCTATCAGATATTATGAGATAGTATTGTATTTGCTTTTGAGACCATTGTATTTATTTATCAGTACTATTTTAGATACTTTTGTACTCATGACACTAGGTTTTCGGAGAATTCTTATATCTTTTGAGATTGTTTTTACTTTATTTATCTTTTTTTCATTGAGATCGATTTTGGGTCGTGATAGTTTCGATTCAATTGTGCAGTCAAAATTTCAATTTTGGTACGTGTACTAGTGACGTTGACTAAAATCAATTATTGATACATTTCGGAGATTAAATTTGCTAAGCTCAATATAATTGCACCGGACATGCCACTAGCCTAAAGTGGTCATTCTGGAGCTGATGGAACCGTCAGAATTCCTCTCTAAATCCCATTTACTAGGACTTTACCTAGCATTCTTTTTAAGGTCATAATCTTCCATTCAACTCGAAACACTACACAAAAGTCAAATTATTCAGCCAATGACCGAACAATCAATGTCAATAAGTCACAAATCACCCTCGGTCACTATGAAAATACTCGAACTTATAAAATATTTGCAAAACCACTGAAATGATATCTAGGCTCCTTATATATTAGAAGAGTTACCATAAGTAGGATCCTCATTGATATTGTGATTGATAGAAACAGAGGTATTATTAATTGTAGCAACTGGCTCTGTTCCTATTGCCACAACTTCTAAAAAATAGAGGTATTATATTGTAGCAACAGACATTATTCCTGTTGCAACAACTTCTTGGAACTACCAACAAATACAAGTCAAATACAGGAGTAAGTCATAATATATGGAGGACGTATCCATGAGCAAAAACACTGACTGAGAAAATTGTTTCAGCTACTCAATCTGCCGACGAGTCAAAAAAAAAAAAACTCCAGCTGCTGACACAAGTAATACCATTTCTTATGTTAATCAATAGATGTCTATTAGATATATACTTTCTAGCTATGCTTGAAGTGCAAATTTAAACAATTAAAGCTTTCGTGTGTGTTAACTTTTAACCATAATGTTCTTAATTTTAATCTTAAAAGTGCTATGATGTATACATCAATATCTTCAATCAAATTTTCCTACTCAAATGATTCAACTAGAATTAAGAAGGGCCGAGGAAAAACTCGAGGAAAAGGTCAGGAAAAACTGGACAAGACTTTGGAAAAGAAGATAGTGATAGAGATCCCAGTTGGTAAGGGAAGGCCAATTAATGCGGTTCAGTCATCAAAATTGTCAAATGAGTTGGGATAATTATGTGAAATTTTCTTACGCTTACAAACAAGTAGAAGGAACTCACAATAGAGGAAAAAGATGTTGCATTGATTACATGTCACGTAAGATTTCTATACTTTTTAACATTATAATGTTGTGACATTTAGTTTTTTAATCTTTAAAATGTCAAAGAGATTTTGATTTTCATGTGCTTCCCTTAAAAACATTTTTAGGAAAAGTTTAAAATTAATTTGGATGAATGTTATGTCAAAGATAGTTGTGAAAATATCCTCAAAAATAAGAGTCAACAATGGCGCTATAAATTTAAAAAGTTATTTTGAAAGAGCATGTTCTGAGGAGGATGCTCGTAAAATTGAAGTTCAAGAACTAACCTCTGAAACTTGGAATAGGCTTAGTGACATGTGGTTGGATCCAAAATATAGGTGGCCCATATTCAAATTAATAGGTACTATAATTTTTTTAGTATTATATATTGAATTCCATTTATACTTGTATATTCTTTATAGAAACTAAGTCAGATAAACAAGGTCAATTGATCAGAACTAAAATATAATTATTTCATAGGTTCAAAAGCATTTGTAGTTGCTCGTGCTGAAATCATAAGCTATATATTTATTTTTCTCCTAATGATGATTAAGTACAAAAATTATTGTGAATACCTTCTTTTCATGAACACGTACATGATTCTTCCTTTTCTTACTTTGTGGAAGAGACTTACTTAACTATCCTTGTATGTGACCATCTTTTTTATTTATTTTGTAGGGTGAAAAACATAACAAGGTAGAACCTCACAAAATCGAATTCTACAAAAGTACCCACTATTCAATTGAAAAAGGCTGGTCATCCGAACAAGCTGAAACTAACTATGCAAGAAAGCAGATATGTTAATCGCATAATCAAATATACATGTTGTCATCATCACTTAAAATAAATATATTATTTTGCATAATAGCATGAATGATTTAAAAGCTATACAGTCTTCGTGAGAGTCATCCACGACTATTGATGAAATTGTGGATGTTGTACTTGGTACAAAATCAGGGTACATACAAGGTCTTGGTTATAGTTCTAAACTTGATACTACTCGTGCAACACAAAGGAGAGCACCAACGTTAGAAGGCTCCCTTAAAAACACAAAGGAGGAAGTTGCTACTGTCCTACATGATTTACAGAAATGAGTACATGCAGCTAAAACTGTGGTAGAAAATTAACAGTCTCAAAAAACGACACTAAATTCACAATTGAAAGTTGTATTCGCATACCAAGATGATATTTTGAAACAACTACAATAATTTATGAGTTCATCCTGATCATGGTTAGAATTAGTATCCTTTGACTTATAAATATCATCGTGGTTTGCCTATTAAATCGAAAACAATTTGTTGCATTTAGCATCTATATATATTTTCTTTTTATGACACAGTGATTAATGAATATTTCAAGTTATCCCTTGAGGTACAATTAATAACTGCATTGGTCTCTTCTCATTAATTTTATTTTTCAAATTTCTGCTATTTCTTCACCTATTAGAACTGGAGTTGGTCATTATCATCAAATATTAAATTATCAAATCAAATTGATGTTCTATGCATGGGAGATTTTAATTATATTTGTTTTCTCTATTTTCATGACAACTTTCATGTTCCTGAACTAGTAATTTTTATTTTACTGTTAGCTTTCCTGTTTAAGAATAATATGGATTCACCTGTTGATACAAAGTCATTAGGATATGAAGCCATGAATACAAGTAAGATACTATAAAGCCGTCTTCTTTGTGTTCTGTTTTCATGACTAAGTAACCAAGGAGTAATATATAGAAATAACTTAGTGAAATATACAAAACATTATGTATTCTTGAATTTAGGCTACTCTTAAAGGGTATAAGTGATCTTATTTCCTCAATTAGATATTTAGAATCACACTTCTGGTTCATTTTATATCGTGAAATGAATGTAATAAAATTCATACCCTATTTAAATTTTGTTGGTCTATTATATATTCCATGCTCTATATCATAATATGAATGAGAGTACTACAAGACTGTGAATGAGAGAATAACAGGATTTTGTCTTATTAATGATTGATAACTTAGTGAAACATAAAAAACATTATGTACTCTTGAATTTAGGCTGCTCTGAAAGGGTATAAGTGATTTATTTCCTTAATTACACATTACAATTTACAACTCTAGTTCATTTTATGTTGTGACGTGAATGTAGTAGAATTGGTACTCCGTTTACATTTTGTTGGTCTATTTTTTATTCCATTTTCTGTATCATCATATGAAAGAGAGGATTACAAGATTGTGAATGAGAAGATAATAAGTTTTTGTATCATCATATAGAGATACAAGCATTATCTAATCTTGAATTTAGGCTGCTTCTGAAAGGGTATAAGTGATCTTATTCCCTTAGTTTCACATTCAGATGTGCACCTTTGGTTCATTTTTCGTCATGATGTGAATGTTGTAGAATTGGTACTCTGTTTTAAATGTTTCTGGTCTTTTTTTAACCCATGTTCCATAGCACTATCTAAATAAGATGATTACATGATTTTGAAGAGATAGGATATATTGAGCTTATGGCCACAAAAATTTTATGTGAACTGGAAATTCTGATAGAATTCGATGTGCATATGACGAATTGTCAACTGCGAATTCAAGATCGTTATAACGTTTAAGGACTTGTTCAACAATGCTAGTACAAATTTTGTTGGAGAAGGGATTGAGAACTGATCCAATAACATTATGGGAGTTTCTATAGTCGCTATTGATGTAGAGCCGGGCACTAAGCCCATACTATGGCTCTTTATCGGATGGTCCTATTTGAAATAAAGGAATAGTTAGAATATTTGTTGAAGAAAGGGCTTATTCATCCGAGTGTATCTCCTTGAGGTGCTCTTGTATTATTTATAAAGAAGAAGGATTGCACTATATATATGTGTATTCACTATTGGTAACTTAACAAAGTGACCATCAAGAACAAGTAACCCTTGCCTTGCATTGATGATGTTTTTGACAAATATAAGGGTACCTTGGTATTTTTCATGATTGACTTGAGGTTCAATTATCATTAGTTGAGAGTTAGAGAGTCTGATATCTCGAAGACAACTTTTAGGACACGTTATGGGCATTATGAGTTTGCGGTTATGTAATTTGGGTTGACTAATGCCCCGACTGCCTTTATGGAGTTGATGAACTGAGTGTTCAAGCCCTATTTTCGTAGCGGCTCGAGAAACTGCCCAAAAATGTGCCTCGAAAGTGCCAAAAATTATTATTTTTTTATATATCTCAAAATTTGTGCGAGATATAGAAAATTCGACTTCATATTCGTGTTCAGGAGTTCATTTTTAGTGGAAGATGGGTCTCATCTTGATTAAGGAGCAAACAAAATGCAATTTCCAATGGGGTTTACATGCCCCTCCTGTGATGTGCACCAATATTAAAATTGGTGCAGATTTTTGACTTCGGTCCAAGACTTTTAAGTCTTGTGCCTAAGTATTTCCAAATGTGAAAATATCTATACGTAGCCATTTTTCACCCTCATATCATTCTAAACATTCCCCAATACTTATTAAAACACTTAGCCAAATATTTTTCTCCTAAACTCAAGTCTGAAAACCCCTTCTGGATACCAAGGAGTGCACTCAAGCTTCAAGTCTCCATCTCTAATCTTCATAAAGTTCATCTCCAAACCTAAGGTATGTGGGTTTCTTTCATTGGTTCCTTTCACCGATGATACCCAAGCTTCCTTTTACTCTAATTTGCATAATTCAAAGTTGATTTACCAATGGGTCTTGCTTATTATGAAAATCACTGCACACTATGTTGGGCTTATGAAACTGTGACTGTTTTGCTATGTTTTGAGCAATGAAACCAAGGTCTATTATATGATTTGATGAAAGTTTTTGATATATATTGTTTGAGGGTATTACCGAGTATCTTTTGGAGGTTTTATATTGAATTTTCTATAATGATTTCACTCTTGAATTGCATCGTTTTACACTAGCAGTACGCACCCTCTAAGTGTTTGATAAAATGTACGGTTATGGTTTCTTGAGGAATTGAAGGTCAAATGCATATCTTATGAGTTGAATGACTATATGATGATGATGATATGATTGTTAAATGATGATGAAATCATGATGAAATGGATGCATGTATATGGTGATATCTATATAGTATTGGAATGTTACCATGCCCTACCCGGGGGTTGCGCGCCGTGTAACTTTGTTGGGGGTTTGTATCTATCAACCTAATGGGGGGTCAGTACTCTAGCACCATGGGTGATAGGGTGTGATGATCCACCAACCTTGTTGGTAGTTTGTACCCATCAACCTATCGGGGGGTTTGTACTCTGGCACCACGGGTGGTAGGGTGCAACGATCCATCAACCAATTGACGTGGTTCGTACCGCAATCACAAAGGGTGGTAGGGTGTGATAATCCACTAATAGTTTAATGGTCTCTTCTTACACATATGTTATGTCCTATTTAATCATGTTTCACTTAAGCAGTAATCATACATACCATATTGTTATTATGTTAACTATTGTTTGTCTCTTTGCATTTTGACTATGATGTCTTTCTTTTGTTGCATCGTGTCCTACATATGTAGTACATTCAAACGTATTAACTAATACTCTATGTCGACATGATATCACCATATAGGAACCGGAGCACGCTTGATCATTCTTCTCCTCCAAATGGCTAGTTCGATTGTCCTACAAGATTTTTGATGAGTACTCTATTTTGGGGACGTTGCTTATGATCTCTTGCTATTTAGACTATCTTTCTTTTTGTTATGTATTGACTATGAGGATGATCCTAGTGTCTTATCTTGGCCCTCACTCTTATCTATGTAGTAGAGGTGTTGTTGGATATGTGATGTATCTATGCTATGAGTCTTGACTGTCTTGTTCCTTGATGTTATGATATAGAAGTTTACCCTTAGTTCCATTTTCCTTGTTATGCCTATCTCTTAATGTCATATTTTATTGCTTCTGTGATCAAGGATGTGTAATGATATGCTAGGAGGCTTGTTTAGGGTTCCTTGTTAGGCCCAAGACTTAAGTCTTGGGCCTAAGCATTCCCAAACTTGAAAATACCTATACGTAGCCATTTTTCACCCTCATATCATTCTAAACATTCCCCAATACTTATTCAAACACTTAGCCAAATATTTTTCTCCTAAACTCAAGTCTGAAAACCCCTTCCAGATACCAAGGAGTGCACTTAAGCTTCAAGTCTCCATCTCTAATCTTCATAAAGTTCATCTCCAAACCCAAGTTATGTGGGTTTCGTTCATTGGTTCCTTTCACCCTTGATACCCAAGCTTTCTTTTACTCTAATTTGCATAATTTAAAGTTTATTTACCAATAGGTCTTGCTTATTATGAAAACCACTGCACACTATGTTGGGGCTTATGAAATTGTGACTGTTTTGCTATGTTTTGAGCAATGAAACCAAGGTCTATTATATGATTTGATGAAGGTTTTTGA
>JAABOM020058185.1:0-14239 GCA_011800125.2 Solanum clarkiae | reverse complement strand
TTAAGGATCTTTATGTTTTATGTTTGGTATGAACGCCTAATCGGCGTAAGTCACGGCCCCGGGTTGGGGTCGTGACAATCTTGATGTGTCCCCATATAAAAAAGAGACTCAACTAGAACATGTGTTTCCACTACTCTATTTATAGAAAAACGTGACTTCATAAGTTGTTCTAAATAATAAGATATATAGGCATACAACACCATTACATTGTCTTCTATTCTAGGTGACTCTTTCCAATAAATAAATATGCTTGATGAAGTTCAACAAGTTGCTTACCATGGAAATAATAATATCAGGACTAGGGATGCCCTGACAATGACACTCTATTGGATGGCACCTCCATATGCATTGGAGAATTTAGACAAAAAATTGTCTTAGATACAAAAGGGATTTCGAGTTATTATGACAGATTCCTTTTATGTATTATATAATTAGTATATATTTTTTGATAAATTATAATGCATAATCATGTATATTTTCTTGATTTTTGACTACTTTTTATATAAATAAAATATGATTATACTTATTATAAATTAATTAACTTATTATATTTATTTAAAATTATATCTAAGTAAATTATGTAAGCAAGGGCCACGCGTATACATATATATATGTACAACAATAGAAGTTAGGCATTGACAATCAGTGGCCAAGGATCACATAATATTCCCATCCCCACTAACACCTACTCCACTATAATTTCTTTCCAAATCAATATTCTAATACTTACTGCCACTAACAGCTCTAAATTCCTATTATAATGCATATGCTAGGAATGAGATGAGATTATCATGGGAAATAGAGATTCAAATTTAAATCCACAAGACTTTTATGAAATTCAAGTAAGTACATAAATAAAATTCACATTTAAATTATAATATAAATTATCCATGCACAAATCAAGTTTTAAAGGGGACATGCACAATCATAACTTTATTGCACTTCATATCATATTAGGGCTTAATTCACTAGAAAATCAATAAATAAACATAGCCCATACATCAATTGAATTTAATAAATCATAATATTGAAAACCAATATTTAAAGTAGCTAAAATTCTATGAAATTGAGTGTAAAAGAGTTTGGATCTTCTTGGTTGAAAGAGACCAAGAATCAAACCCACATACCTTAGCTAATGAAGAAGATTCAAGAAGAAATTTGAAGAATGAGCCTTCCCTTGATTCCCAAGCTTGATTCCCACTAGAGTTCTTTGAGAGAGACTTGAGAGAATTTTAAATGTGAGTAATGAATTTGAATGAGAGGAATAGAGTTTAAGTAATTTGGAGGTCGTAAGATAACATAGGAAGTCTTAAAAGACATTTAGGAGAAGCCACAGTTACAAAAAGAAAATCATTAATGAAGCAAAATAACATGTCTTGCCAGGGTCCCGTGGGGAAGTCTCACGGTCCGTACAAGGTTCACATAGACCGTGAAACCCTCCCGTAATACCTCACTTAGTCAATTCTCAGGAAACATTGTACAAACGGGTTTTACAAAAATGAGCATAACTTCTTGATCCAAACTCGGAATGAGGTGAAACCAGATGCGTTGGAAAACTAATTCAAAGAGCTTCAACTTGATAGGTTGTGGACCACCCAGTTCCTTTTGAGTGAGATACGAGATATGACCATTTAAAGTTGACCCTTCCATCAGTTCTTATGAAAAGTTTAGCCAATAGAATTCCTTTGAACTTGACTTGATGTAGGAGACCCACGATGGCCCTAAACAACAAGAATAAGCTTGAATTGAAGGCTTGAAAGTGAGTTTAGCTTGAACTTGAAGATTTCATACTTAAAAAAATTCGACAAAGTACCCAATGGTTGGTATCACGGTCCGTACCAAGCTATACGAACCATGTACTCGTCCGTACCACCTCACTTAGAAAATTATTCACAACAAAGTTCTGAGACGGTGATCAAATACTTAGAAAACTCTCACTCCGAAAGTCATAAGAGGAGTTATATGGGCCATACCACCCCATACAAACTGTATACTTGGTCGTCCCACTTCACTTGGTTCCAAAACTATGGAATTTCAAGGCTAAGGCCACCACACGGTCTGTGAAGCCTCACGCAGCGCATGTAGGATCCATGTGTGGTGTGCCTTAGTCTAAAACTCCATGTTAAAGCTCCAACACCCTACACAAGGCCAAGGGTTACTCCAAGGAGGCTCCACACGGTCTGCATAGCCTCACATGGACCGTGATGGCTTCCATGGAGCATTACCTTGGTCCAAATTTTTCGAAACCAAATTTCCAAGATCCAATGAGGTCGTACAATATTTGGGTCCTTACATCATCTCCCCATTGGGAATATTCATCCTCGAATATGCTAGGACAAGGTTTGAAAGGCTTTACTTAGAACATGAAACATCCGAACACAAGGTACAATGCATAATTCATCATTGAAAATCATCAAGTCATTAAAACTCATACCAAAATGTATTCAAATAATTTAAAACATCATAAAAATTATTTTCGTGCACATATATGTTTGTCATGTCATGAGACTCAAGAGTGAAAGAATTAGGACCATTGAGAATGGGAAGAACCTAATACCATAGACTTGAGTAGATTGGAAAGGATAGAGGTATCATCGCATCATACTTGATTTCACTCCCCACATAGTTGATTTCTCCAAAGTACCTTAACCGAAGTCACATCCTTGTTGCTAAGCCGCCTTACTTGTCTTATCCCAAAATCTCAACCAAAACTTCCTCATAAGACAAGTTCTCCTCAACCTCAACATACCTTCCAAAGGCACAACAGGACTAGTGTCACCAACCAACTTCCTCAATATAGACACATAGAAAACCAAGTGACTAGATCTCAATTCCAGAGGCAAATCCAACCTATAAAATATATTCGCAATGCTTCAACAATCTCATAAGGACCTACATACCGGGGACTTAACTTGCCCTTCTTTCCAAAATGCATTACACCTTTCATAGTTGAGACTTTCACATACATCCAATTGCCAACATGAAACTCAAGATCCTTCTTCCTAACATTCAAATAGGACTTTTGGTGACTTTGGGTCATCTTCAACCTCACCTTAATCAACTTCACCTTAGTACCAAGTTCTCTTTGAAACGACTTCCAAAAGTGAGAAGTAAATTGGGTTTCACGATCTGATATGATATACCTAGGTACACCATGCAACCTCAACAACTCTTGGATGTACAACCTTACATAACCTTCGGCACTAAAGGTAGTCTTGACTGGTAAGAAATGAGTCGACTTAGTCATCCGGTCAACAATAACCCAAATTCAGTCAAATTGCCTTCGGGTTCGAGGCAAACCAACCATAAAATCCATGTTCATATCTTCCCACTTCCACGTAGGAGTTTCAATATCTTAAGTCAAACCACCCAGCCTTTGGTGTTCTACCTTCACTTGTTGACAATTAGGGCATACGGATACAAACTTGGCTATACCCTTGTACATACCATGCCACCAATACACTTCCCTCAAATCCTGATACAACTTAGTAGATCCCAGGTGAACAGAATAATGAGAGTTATGGGCTTTACTCAAGATCATCTCCGTAAGACCGTCAACATCCGGAACACACAATCGATCTTGGTACCGCCATCTCCTCCTCGGAAGAAAACCTCTATCTTATTTTCAGCAACCAACCTCTTCAGCACAATCAATGATGGGTATAAGTCTTGCTTTGCCTTGACATCAACAACCACAGAAGATTCGGCCCTATTCTGAACATGAATACTACCATCATTAGGTTAGCCAACCTAAAACCCAATTTAGCCAAACGGTGAACATATTATGACAACTCTTCCTTCTCCTCATCCACATGAGCCATACTTCCCATAGATAGCCTACTAAAAGCATCGGCTACAGTATTTACCTTGTCAGGATGATATCCTACACTCATGTCATAGCCTTTAAGGAGTTCCAACTATCTTCTTTGCTCAAGTTAAAATCCCCTTTGAGTGAACAAATATTGCAAACTCTTGTGGTCGGTGAAAACATCAACATGCACCCTATACAAATAGTATCCCCAAATCTTCAAGGCAAACACCACCGCCGCTAACTCAAGATCATGATCGGGTGATTATGCTCATGTACCTTCAATTGTCTTAACGCATAAGCCATTACGGTACCATGTTGCATAAGTACACAATCCAACCTAATTTGAGAAACATCACAACACACCACCAACCTATCTAAGCCATCCAATAATGTCAAAACAGGGCCCGATGTAAGCCGATCTTTCAATGTCTAAAAACTCTTCTCACACTCATCCGACCATAAAAACTTGGCCTTTTTTTGAGTCAACTTGGTCAATAGAGATGCATTAGATGAGAAACCTTCAACAAACCTTCCATCATAACCATCCAACCCAAGAAAACTTTGAATATTCAAAGGAGCAAGCTTGTCAAACAATGCACATCTTTCACCAATTCCCTTTTGACCTCATATATAGGATCAACTACAACATCTTCTCTGGATTACATTACGAGCCCATAGTAACTCTCCCTATTTGATAAGGAGGATGGAGATAAAAAATCTTAAGACACGTTTTATGGCACGATAAAAATCATAAAAAAGTAAAACATTTCCTAAAACACCTTGTGGCCTCCTACCCATAGATGTGATGCGTTTCACATCAATGAATAAGGCTCTACTTGACGCAGTATCTTGTACTCCAAGGACCATTTATAAACCTAATGTTATGATACCATCTCTGTCATGATCCAGACTTTGGGTCTAGGAGTGATATGGCGAATGAAAATCTGAAAGTCCCAAAATAAGCCTCAAAGTATTCATATTCACGTCATTGGTTCAGAAGTGTATACAAATAATAAACACATAGTTCTAAAGGATGGGAAAGTAGGACTCGCGCTATGGAGATATCATAGGGAAAGAGATTAACATGGATTCACATAACACTTAGCACATAAAAACTAAGGGGCGGGTAAGTATGACCCACTCTATGGGGGCAATACGAGACTTAGGATCTTCCACATTTCCATATCAAAACATACATGCTTATCAAAATTCTCATAATCAATCTATAATAGTCATATTCAATAGATAACCATAATGTAGGCTCCAAATACAACACAAAACACATAGATTCGACAAGATTATAAGATGTCCAACAATGTCTCTAGTCTTAAGAAAGGACGGGGCCCAAGACATGTTCCGAACTCACCCTCAAAGTAAATAACATAAACAAGACTTCATAGGTAGAGGAATAGTGATTTGTCCTTGGAAGATAGGACTCACCACAACAAATGTCTCAAATCCGATCTAGCCATCAAACAGTGGATGAAGGTAGTCTCCAGTCCCTACATGGTTAAATCATATAGGTAAAAGTATGTGTTAGTGCATTTGAATGTACTAAGTATGCTAGCATGCAATGCATATGACTTACCAAACTTGCATTCAATGTTAGATGACAGGGGCACATAGTATAGAAAGAAGTGTATATCCAAAGAATTGTAGTATAACAATACGCCATGAAATTCATGATGCATGAAATGCAAAATGCTTAAATAAGAGGGGATGAGACCTCAACCGACATATAAGACAAGCGATCTATTACTTGGAATCCCGATGTTATCACCACACTGATAAAAAGGTGGTCTACTTGTCAAAGATAAACCACACTTCTTCTTATAGGCCTTCCATTTTGGAGAAGTGACCTTCCTTACGAGTCACCTATTTCAGATAGGATTTTCTTACCGGCCTCCCATTTTGGTGAAGGTTACCATATAAATATACCTATGATGGCATATAGTTCAAGGAAAGGGAGAGGACCCTTGAGTATAGCCCTGATGCCCCCAATCTGTCGGTGCTAATTTATCAACCCACAAGAACACATATACGTTAACGTGATTTTCAAAGCGATGCAAGTCATTTCAAATCACTTCAATGCATACTCGGGCTTAAAAGCATAACATCATTCATAAATTTCATACTTTGGCTCAAATCCCAAATTATAATCCATATTATACCTTCCATACATATGAATAGTCCATTCACATTATCCAAATAAGGTGTAAACACTCAATATGCTCAATGATCCAAATATCATAAACATTTATGTGATTACATTCTTGTCATAATCAATATGAGAACTTAGCTCACCGATAATCATTTTCATAAAAATATATGTGAGCTTAACTCATCGATAATTTTATAAATCCAATGCTCATGAATGCATATGCTATGAATGAGATGAGATGATATTAGCATGGGTAATAGAGATTCAAATTTAAATCCACAAGACATTATGAAATTCAAGTAAATACATATAAAATTCACATTTAAATCATAATATAGATTACCCATGAACAAATCAATCTTTAAAGGGGATGTGCACTTTCATAACTTCATTGCACTTCATCATATTAGCACTTAATTCACTTTAAAATCAATAAACAAACATAACTCATACATCAATTAAATTTAATAAATCATAATATTGAAAACTCATATTTAAGTAGCTAAATTTTCATGAAATTGAGTATAAAAGAGTTTGGGTCTTCTTGGTTGAAAGGGACAAAGAATCAAAGCCACATACCTTAACTAATAAAGAAGATTCAAGAAGAAATTTGAAGAAGAATGAGCCTTCCCTTGATTTCCAAGCTTAATTCCCACTAGAGTTCTTTGAGAGAAAGTTTAGAGAATTTTAAATGTGAGTAATGAATTTGAATGAGAGGAATAGAATTTAGGTCATTTGAAGGTCTTAAAATAGCATAGGAAGTCATAAATGACCCTTAGGAGAAGTCGCAATTACCAAAAAAAATATTAATGAAGCAAAATAACATGTCTTGTTCGGGGTCCCATGAGGAGGTTCCACGGTCCGTACAAGGTTTCACGGACAGTGAAACCCTCCCGTAATTCCTTACTTAGTCAGTTCTCAGAAAACACTGTATAGACGAGCTTTATAAAAATGAGCATAACTTCTTGATCCGGACTCTGAGTAAGGTGAAACCAGATGGGTTGGAAAGCTAATTCAAAGAGATTTCATCAATTTAATAGGTCATGGGCCACCAAGTTCCTTTTGAGCAAAGAGATATGACCATTTAAAGTTGATCCTTCCATCAGTTCTTGTAAAAAGTTTAACCAATGGAATTCCTTTGAACTTGGCTTGATGTAGGAGACGCATGATGTCCCTAAATAACATAAATAAGCTTGAATTGAAGGCTTGAAAGTGAGCTTAGCTTGAACTTGAAGATTTCATACTTAAAGGAAATCGACGAAAGTACCCAACAGTTGGTCTCACTATCTGTACCAAGCTATACAGACTATGTACTCCTCTGTACCACCTCACTTAGAAAAATCTTCACAACAAAGGTCTGAGACGGTGATCCAATACTTGAAAAAAGTTTACTCCGAAAGTCATACAAGAAGGTATACGGGTCGTACCCCCATACGGACCGTATACTTGGCCATCCCACTTCACTTGGTTCCAAAATTGTTGAATTTCAAGGCTAAGGCCACCACATGGCCTTTCACACAGTCGGTGAAGTCTCACACAGCCCGTGTAGGTCCATGTGTGGCGTGCCTTATTCTAAAACTCCACTTTAAAGCTCCAACACCTCACACAAGGCCAAGCGTCACTCCAAGGAGGCTTAACATGGTCTGTATAGCCTCACACGGCCCGTGAGGGCTTCCGTGGAGCGTCACATTGGTCCAAAACTTTATGAAAAACTCCAATGATGTCGTATAATGTCCGAGTCCTTATAATTAAGATGTTTCTATCTCTGTGCAATATCCGCCACTGCGGAAGGAATCCCACTATGGGTGTGCCACCATGGCTAGATAAGTTGCTATTGCAAGACAGTCGTGGGTTTTAAGTATGAAAAGTCTCAAATTCAAAATGATCATTCAAGAGCTAATGGGTATGTCAAAATTGTGTTTTAAGGCCATCTTTCTATAATGTTGATCGAAGCCAATCATTCAGACTCTAAGGGCTCCAAAACATGAAAACGAATATAAAATCAAATGAGCAATCAGGCTATTGAACTGTCAGTTCCAGCAAGTTATAAATGAATTTGGGTTGCTATAAAAAAGCTCTAAACACCAACAAGATCAAGAAGTCTGAAAATGACCTGGATGGTCATTACATCAAGCTAGTAGCATATTTGATTTGTACGAGGGAAATGGCAAATGAGTTTTTGGTGAGTTTTTAAACTTTTGGGATACTTTGGCATTGTTTCAACAAGTTGTGACAACTAAAGGGTTCATTATTAGTTTTTAAAATTAAAAAATAGTTCTAAAACTTCAGAAATTTTGAGCGTGAATTATAAGATTGATTTGCAATGTTTGGTGCATTTTTGCTAAGTCGAGATTAGACTTTTATCATAAAATATAAAATAATTATTTGTCAAGTATAAATGATATTTGACTTTGCAAACAAGTACGGAATTGAGTTTCAATTGAAGAAATAGACCCGTATCATTATTTAAGATATTTTAAAAAAAAAGAATTGGATTATTTCGCTATTGTATAAGGAGGTTATGGCTTTTCTAGTAAAGAATTAGTTGTTTATCTAGTGTGAAAACATAGATATGTTGATATTTAAAAGTTTAGATTGTGTTCATTTGATATTTTAAGCATATCAAAAGTTTTAGAGCTCATAATAGAGTGATTATTGTGGCATTCTTCTCAGTTTAATATGTGATTGATTTTTTATCATCATTGTAGCATTATCTCTTGATTTTTTTGTCTGGTTTTCTTTTCTATTTGTAAATTTCTGGAAAAAAATTAGGGTCTTATTCATTTGACTTTATTTTTTTATGAAAAAGATATATTTAGCATCCTTATATTATGAGTAAATTGATTTTGGTATAAACATGTTGATTCATCAATAATTTTCATCACATTAACCACATATAATTTGGAGTTTTCCCAATAAAATTTGATAAATTAAGGATTTCAAGGTCGACTTTAACTCTAATTTTGATGAAATTTCATATTTGAGCTTTTCTAAGCATGGATGAAGTATTACTTAAGAAATATTTCAAATTTGAATCGGAGTTTTGGAGTGAGTATTTAAGTTTTTTCTCAAAAACTTCAAAATTGGTAATTTATTTTATTTTGAATCCATTTCTTAATCAATTTTAATGAGACTTTCAACCATGAACTCCTTTTGACTTGTAGAATGTGATTTTTAAATAAAAATTTAATTTTTCCCTTGTTGATTTTGAGATAAGTTTTGGAAAATTTTGCCTCTAGATTTAAAATCTTGTAATGTGGGTGTTATTGATCTTCTTTTGATGAATTCTTTCTGTTTTTGATAGTTTAGAATTATTTTGGGGTTGATATTAAGGGGTTATTCTCCGATAGCGTGTTTGAATGTAGTTTTCAGCATTAAAGGTAGGTCTGATCATCCTTCTTTGAGATTTGGATTGGGTAATTGATTATCTTTATATTGTAGACTATATGATGGGATCTAATATAGATTCAGGATTGTTGATTAATCGTGTTGCCCGCCTGGGGGCTTTCCTTGCTATTTTGGTTATTTGATAAGTATGTGCTTTATAAATTGATTGTGTGGGTAATTGTAATACTTCGTTTGTGCTACTCGAGAGAGGGGTTGAGTTGTGGATTATATCAACTTTTGAGAATGAAACACTTCTGGGTTAAGTTGTGGATTATATCATACTTTTGAGGAATGAAATGCTTTGGGTTGAGTTGTGGACTATATCATAGTTCTGAAAAATGAAAAGTTTGAGATGAATTGTAAATTGTGACATTTATTCTCATTATGTGTAAATGAGGGTGTTTAACATAAACGGTTGAGTTTTGAGAACATTGATACTTTTATGTACATGTTAAGATGATTATTACCGCTATATTTGTGTTTAACATGTATTCATCCTCATACATCATACATGAAGAATGGGAAAGTTGAGAAACATTAAAATACGTTTTTGTAAGAAAATGAGACACTTTAAAAACTCTTGACCACAAGTTAGGTGGAAAGGATGATGAGATATTGAAATTGTGATTTTTCTGACAGAAAATGAGACATCTTCAACACCCTTGACCATGGTCTAAGTGGCAATAATGATGAGATATTAAGATTATGATGAGGTATATGGTCTGCGAGGACCTCATGGGTCCTGCCAAACTTAGGATTTGACAGGTATATATGACAGGTTGTGTGATAGTTTTGATCCCACCATACAATCCATGCATTGCATCATTCTATATCATTGCATTGCATGATTTCGATCTATGAGTGTTGAATTATCTATTGATATTGCTTGATACTATGTGTTTAATTTATTCATGTCATTTTTTATAATTTGGCAGCACCAATATTGGATTGGGATTTTTTGTCACTAAAAATAAGTTATGGAGATGAACATTTAAAACAATTAAGAACAAAAATAACAAACAAATGTAGATAAGAAAAACGTAAGTGCAAATAATATTTAGTGAAATGTCACTAACCGTGGAATTCCAAAGGGCCAAAGTAGATAAAAGAAAAACTTTAAGCAAATATGCTATTGAACTTTCATTAAAATCTGAAAAAATAAACCATCCTTCCCATTCAGCCAAAATATAATGCAATAAGTATGAGTGATGAACTCCCCTTTTACTCAATCTAGTAATTGAATTATAACTAATATATTAAACACATAATTATCTAAATATTTTAATTTGGCATAGGATACAATGATAATTTGATTTTTGATTTAGATTATTGCTACTTTTAATAAAAATAATAATAGTAGTACAAGCAGGAGGCCAAAGGAAGCATCAGAGTACTGCTGCTTCGGCAGCAGAGAAGAAACAACCGGGGAAATTAAAGATAAGTGAAACCCTTACTTTGAATTGAAAGATTATGAAACATCATAAAATCATCTACAGGAAGAGGAATTAACTAAGGAAAGGCAAGTAAAAATCACACAAGAGGCAGATGAAGCAGAATCACAAATGTCAAAGTCCAAAACCAATGTAACAGTGACGAGAGTAATGAAAAAGGGGAAAAACCAACAGCAACAAGCAAAACAACTTTGGAGTCAAATAACAAGTAGAATAGAGTGAACTTCTCAAAAGAATTCCAGTGAAAGGAAATCTTGGAAGGATCTAATGGATGAAGAGAAGAAGCCAAAAAAGAAGAACTCAATATGGGATAACTTTGACATCTCCAAGATGTCAAATGCAGGATTTAAACTGGAGTACGTATCTCCTACAAACAGGGGGTGATTCAAAAATTGTTGAAATTGAAATGGAAGATATTCAATCTGAAATTGACTTTTGGCAGAATGTTGTTGTGTGTTATGTGCTTGGAGCCCACCCTCCTTGTGTAATTAATGGATATATCCAAAGTCTATGGGAAAATATGGCATTACTAATATTGCAATGTTGAAAACTGCAGTCATATTGGTTAGATTTTAAACAGTTGTGGGGAAGAATGAGGTGATAGAAGGTGGTATCTACACTTCGATAATAAACCATTCATAGTCAAAGAATGAATGCTAGAAATGGAGTTCGCTAGAGAAGAGTTGTACATAGTACCAATCTGGATTAGATTCTTAGGTTTGAGTTTCAAGCACCGAAGCCCAAAGGGACTTAGTAAAATTGACAGTCTAATCGGTAGGCCTATGATGGTTGATCAGAACACAGAATGGAAAAATGGGCTGAACTATGCTAGATTGTTGGTCGAAATAGAGATGGGAGCTATATTGCCTGATACTGTGTGTTTCAAAACAGAAAAAGGAGTACTACTTGAACAAAGAGTCACCTATGATTGGAAACCTACACTATGTGGTTACTGCAAGAAATGTGGTCATGATATGCAAGAATGTCGAAAAAAGAAGGCCATTCCGATGCCAATGAAACAAGCTAAGGAAACAAAGGAACAACAAGTTGAGGAGACATCCACACAAAGAGTGCAGGTTGAACAGACAGAGAAACAAGCATCTGCAGGAGATCATGGTGCAAGGAAAGAATCACCATATAAGAAAACAACACAACATGCTAGTGGGTAGAATACTCACCAGATAGATCAAGATGGATAGATCACAGCAGTAAGAAGTGGTAAAGGGCAATTGTTGGAGTCTCAAAAGCTGATTGAAACCAATTCTTTCTAGGCTCTAATCATCTCAGAACTAAAGGAGAGAAATATTGCACATGTGGAAAACAGTACTAATCCTCTTTGTGGGGATGGCTAGTATGATGAGTTAGAATGTAAAGGGATTAAATGCCCCTAATAAGCAGGAGAAAGCCAAACTCCTCTGTAATGAAGAACAAATTAGCTTTATAGGTCTTTTAGAAATTAAAATAAAGGTGAACAAGATTGATCAGATAGCTACACAAATGTTCAGTGGATGGCCATATTTCACTAATTTATCCTGTCATTATAATGGTAGGATTTGGGTCACCTGGAGACCAGATTATTATGCAGTAGTTCTAGACACTATGTCTTCCCAAATAATCACTTGCGAGGTAGTCTATATACCCTTCCAAATGTCATCTTTCCTCAGCTTTGTGTATACCCGCAACACCAAAGAAGAGAGAAAGTAGCTCTGGAGTAGTATTGCAGCTCATCATGCATCTTGTACCAAACCTTTGATGCTTGTAGGTGACTTTAACTCAGTTCTGAAAGCAGAGAATAGGATGGGTGGCAATCCAGTAACATGGTCAGAAGTTATGAATTTTCATAATTGTGTAGAGAAGTGTGGACTGATTGAATTGTCTTATATAGGTAATGCATTCACATGGAATGATAAAGGAAGTATAAATCAAGTCTTTTCCAAAATTGATTGGATGTTTATTAATCAAGATTACTTAATACTATACCAGATACTAGAGCCACTTTCTTGCCTGAAGGAATTAGTGATCATTGCCCAGCAAAGATGGCACTTGGGATAATCGAATCTAAACTAAAAAAGCGGTTCAAATACTGTAATATATGGGCTCTTCATCCTGAATTTCTCAAAGTGGTAGAAGCAAGTTAGAGGGATAAGGTGGCAGGATGTAAAATATTGCAAGTGGTGAAGATATTAAAGGTGATGAAGAAATCCTTGAAGAAGCTGAATACGCAACACTTTAAGAACATTGTAATAGAAGCACAAGAAGATAGATAAGTTCTTAATGAAGCACAACGACTACTGCAAACAAATCCCTTGAACTTGGCTTATCAACAAAATGAATTTAGCATATTTCAGAAATTCAGAAAATCTTCATATATGGGAGAGATATTCTTGCAACAAAAAAGCAAAGCTACCTGCATTAAGGCAAGGGATGATAACACAAAATACTTCCATGTTGTTATAAAGCACAAGAAGTTACAACAAGCCACCATTCAGATTAAAGACGAGCATAATGAGTGGCAGTATGAGCCAAAGAAGATAGCCACAGTATTTGTTGACTACTATGCTAATGAAACGATCCCAAAAAGTGCCTAAAAATGTGCCTCGGAATGTCCAAAATTTTAAATTCCATATATCTGAAAATTTGTACATGATATCAAAAATCTGACTTCATATTCTTGTTCAAGGGGTCAAAATTAGGGTGAAAAGGGCTAATCCCGATTTAAGAGCAAACGATTAGCAATTTCATTTTTTACAAATTTTCTTATACAGGATCTTTTCGCGACAGTTCCACGACTCATAGTTGTCACGAACATGTGTTAATTTGGCCTCTGCGATAGGTCTGTGTCGCGGACCAGACTTCGACTTATGTATCTTGTTGCTAGTGATTTCTATCTCGGTCCAAGGCTTTTGGGTCTTGGGCCTAAGTGTTCTCAAACGTGTTTTTATCTACACTTAGCCATATTTCACCCTCATATCATTCTGAACATTCACCCATACTCACTCAAACACTTAGTCATATTTTCACTACCAAATTCAAGTCTCAAACCCTCATTCAGAACTAAAGTTTCCCTTCAAGGTTCTTCTTCAAGCTTCAAGTCTCCATATCCAATCTTCACCAAGTTCATCTCAAAGCTAAGGTAAGTGGGTTTATTTCATGGGTTCCTTTTACCCATGATACCTAGGTCTCCTTTTACTTAATTAGCATAATTTAAAGTTAATTTTCAAATGGGTCTTGCTCATTATGAAATTCACTGCACATTATGTTAAAGCTATGTGAAATTATGACTGGTTTGCTATGTTTTGAGCTATAAATCTTTGATCTATTATAAGATTTGAGAAGGGGTTTTGATGTATGTTGCTTGAGAGTGTTGCAAGGTATTGATTGATGGTTTTATAATGGATTTTCTTGCATGATTTCATCTATATATTTCAT
>JAABOM020058184.1:0-14241 GCA_011800125.2 Solanum clarkiae | reverse complement strand
GCTATTTTTTGTAACAAAAGTATAATTATATTTGATAAGAGTTAAAATTATGTTAAAACTCGTAATTTAGATTAAAAAATAGAATATTTATTTAAATGACCATAATATATTCAATCTTTGATTTTGAATTAAATTTGTATTTTATCACAAATATTGTCACTAATTATGTCAATTTTACTCTCACTAATTATGATAACAATTTTACTGTCACTAAATTTTCGCTAACAATATTTATTTTGGTGACGACACGATGGTTTTCAACCACAAAATTGTAAGACATTCTTTTACAAGTAAAATTATCACTAATTGATACATTTAGGGACAAAATATATTTTTGTGTATAAAAGAATGTCTTTTGTGACGAAACTAATTTTTTTAAACTACGAAATATATGTAATTTTGGAGACAATTCATGTCATCACTAATTGAATTAAATAATTAGTGACAAGGTAGTTTTGTCAATATTTATAATTTTTTTAGTGACAAAATTATGTAATCAACTACAAAAAATGTATACTTTTTATGACAAATATATTTGTCACAAATATTGACACAGTTAGGGATGATTTTACTTTTCGTATTTAATATAACCTTTTTAGCGACAACACACTAAATCGTCTTTGTATACTTTTAGCGACCCACTTTTAGAGACGATTGATTGACGAAATTTTTTTCATCACACAAGATCTTTGGTGACGAAATATGATTAATTAGTGGCGAAATTATTTATCTCTGATAATCAAATTTATTGTAGAGATACTTGAGATCATAGTCACTGAACACATATCTTTATTATAGAAGACTACGGCTAAGTATGGTTCCCTGAGCATTTGAGTCAAAAATCATGCAAGTGAGTAAGATTCATAGAGAAAACATGCAATTTAAATCAAATTAAATCATTAACAAAGAACCCACCTCAAAACATTAAGCCTAATCCTGCATACTTTCAAATCACATACTTTGGCTCGAAAACCATATATATCATGAAATTCATGTATAATTAGTCATAGTCATAATATAGGAATCATAATCCATGCTTTGGAATCCTAGCTTAAAAGGCTTTAAGAATTCATCATAAATCTTTGATGAAAAGAAGGTTTTGGATTGGACTTCATGGATGAAACTAATTCATGAATGAAACCCTACATGCCTCAACTGGAATCCTTAGAATTGAGGAAGAAAATCTAGAAGAACCCCGATCAATCCTTCAAGCTTAGTTTCAATGGAACCCTTGACTTAGAGAGAGAATTATTGTGAGCCCTTGAGAGAATTTTAGGGAATTAAAAAAAGTTTGAATGACTTAGAAATAGGTCTTTATTGGAACTTGGTTGGATAGGTAGTTACAGTAGCCAAAATGACGTAGTTTAAGACTTAGACAAATTGAAAAAGTCAAAAACACTCTTCATTAAAAATTACCAAAGTTGTCCACGAAACCCCTTCTACAGTCCGTGAAATGACTTACGGGTTGTACCTTGTCTTGTGGGTCAGGGTGTCAAAAATGTTAAGCTACTGGAATCGTAGTTTCTGATCCATGAACATGTAGTATGGCTCATGGATACACATACGAGCTGTAGAACCCTTCATAAAAAGACCCCAGACATAGACAAATTTGGTTTACTCAAGGCCTCTACCTACGACACCTACTTACGGGTCGTATAGAAACTTATGGCTCATCTGCTAAGTCATGAATCAACTTCCAAAAATCCTTCAATTTTCCATCTTTACTGGGCACTTTCTATGATGACACTTACGACTCGTGGATCCATGTATGGGCCGTGAAGCAGCTCGTAAAATCTAACTGTCAACAAATTTTCTATGTTTCAATTTTGCAGGCCTAAAAATATGAGGGGTGTTACAAGATACCCCCA
Source organism: Solanum clarkiae (assembly GCA_011800125.2). Lineage (NCBI taxonomy): Eukaryota > Viridiplantae > Streptophyta > Magnoliopsida > Solanales > Solanaceae > Solanum > Solanum clarkiae. Next base: position 12,373 of record JAABOM020058184.1, on the reverse strand, counting down.
AAACATGTGATATGAAGAAACACACGAATAGAAGCAAGACATAAAAGTTTTTCCTAATAAGAACCTCGTAGCCTCCTAAAGATCAGAATGGTCGTTTACAAATCGATCCGTGAGACTCTACTAAACACTCCATGCGAGACTCATGAGCTTGCCGAACCTAGGACTTTGATACCAAACTTGTCACGACCTAAATTTGGATGGCAACTGAAGAGAATAAAGTAAAGCAAAAGCAACCAACACATATAAACAAAATCCCAAAACTTGGAGACATGAGTACAAGAGCATCTAATATAGTACGAATGAGTAAATACAGCTATCTCAAATGAAAATACAAAGCTTTCTGGTAATGTCTAATACAATGTCTTAAATAGAATGTAATAAGGGAAATCTCAAAAGATCCCTAACGGCTCGAAGTCTGAGCCTCACCACTATGATATGGGATAGAAGAAGATCTCTGATGGAATAGAACCAACTACTCTATATGGGTTCCTATGCTCGATCATTTCACGACCCAAGCCTAGGGCCTAAATATGATACGGTAATAGGAACAGAAAGGGATCCAAACAAGCCTCTTAGCATATCAATCACACATTCTTGGTCGCAAAAGCATAATAAACAATAACAAGAGATATAATAAAAAGGGAAGCAGGACTAAGGGAAATCTTGATATTCATAAAGAATATAGAGTCAAGCTCATAGCATAAGTACATTATAGTATCCATCAATACCTCTAACATGGAACGGAGCGGAGGCCAAGATACTTTCCAAGCTCACCCTCATAATAACAAGTGTTCAACATAATGAAGTCTCAAAATAGCAAGAGTAATGTAGATAGTGTCCTCGGACTTAAGGACTCACCAATGCTTATCTCCGAAGTATCAAACTAGCCACGTAGAGGATGATCAAAAGGTGCTCTGATTCCTACATGGTAATATCATGTAGGCATAGAGTATGCGTTGATACTTTTGAATGTACAAAGCATGCGGGATGCGATGCAATATAGACATGAGCTAATATGTTCAAAATGCATAATCATAAGCAATGGATATATATAATCTCAACATGGCATGCATGATCAATGCTTATTATAAAACATGCTTGCAAAACATTCAATTTGCATAGTACATAATATATGTGTAGGAAGCGAGTTACTACTTGAAATTCAAGGCATTTCACCCCCTTGGTAAGGTGATCGAGGCATTTCAACCCCTCAACAAGGTGATCGAGGCATGTCACCCCTTTGACAAGGTGTGGTTTACTTTCCATATTAGCCATACAATGAATAATCTGAGATATGTCACCCCCTCGTCAAGGTGATTGAGGCATGTCACCCCCTCAACAAGGTGTGGTATAACTAGATGGATCCACTAGAAAGCCATAAGAGAGATCATGTATAACCCTATGGTGGCACATATTTTAGAAACCAAGACTTTATATAAGGATCCTTTGAGTCGAGCTCCCATCATAAGTCTCAATTTGTGCTAAGTCTAATCCCATGAAAACCTTGAAATAATCATACATTAATCATAATATGAATAAGTTGTAAGAGACATGATAACATGACTTGAGTAGCTCATAAATATGTTTGATCTCTAATAGTGAGCCTAACTTGAACATGAAAGTAGATAACAATCATACATGATCCCTTGCTTTAACATGAATGGCTCACAAGAGGTAAAAATCTTGAAATAGGGCTTAACTTGATACTTGCAACATCATAGATACTTTTCATGAATTCAATACATACTTGAAAGCCCTTAATCATCATGAAGTCACTTGACTTGTAAATCATGTAATAGACCATCAATAACTTGAGAATTCTTGCCATGTCAGTTTATCAAACACATGGTGGGTTCATGATACTTGTTCAAAAACATACAATTAAAGAGTGAAATAAGATGAGTAAACTTAATGCAAATTAACCCACCAACATGTAGTAAAACCCTCATGTAGGGTACCTTGAAATCCATCACAAAAGCTCATGATAGTTCATGGTTACATAGCTCAAAACATGTATAGTCTTAATGGACAAAACTAATTCATGATATAAGCTTGAAATAGATAGTCATTCCTAATCAATCAATATTTCATAAAACTCCAGCATAATTTATGTTCATGATCTATGATAAGAGATACCCATAGGTAATACAACTTGAAAACATAAAATTTTCATGAAAAAGGAAGGTTGGGCTCCATGGGTGAAAGGACCCAATAGATGAAACCCACATATCTTAAACCTTGAATCATTAGAGGTGAACCTGAAGTAGTCTTAGAGCTTGAAATGAATCCTTGAGTTCCAAAGTTAAGCTTGATATCCTTAGATTTGAATAAGAGAATTGATAGAGTCTTAGAGGTGCTTGAGAGAGTATTTTGTGAGTATAGAGTTGAAAAATGTCCAAGTATGGGTGATTTCACGTTTTAGTGGGCATGGCTCTATGACCCCAATACCCTTGGGCGCATAAGAAAAACTAAGGAAAAAGTTTTGCTGGTCCACATCCAGTCCGCGACGCAGACCAAAGGCAAAGGAATATATTACACTACTCTGCGCCCCTAGCGTGTCGAGGCCAGGGCGCGGATTCTCTCTGAAAATAAAAAATTAGTGAAAATTTTTTTTCGCTACAGATCCTCTAAATTCCAAGTTATAGCTGTTCCCCACTCAATTTTTCACCTTGATCCAGAATATGAAGTCGAATTTTTGATATCACGCATGAATTTTGAGATATATAGAAATTATGATTATGGGCATTTCGAAGAACTTTTTGGGGCGTTTTAATATCTCCCCTAGGGAACATTCATCCCGAATGTCAAAGGAACATGCATAAGAGAAGTAACCATGAAGATTTCAGCCTGACATGAATGAAATAAATGCATTTAAACATCATTTTTAGAAATCTCAACATGAATGCCAAAAATCACCATAAACTTATTACCATGAACTGAATGGATCCAAAATGACATAAGAGCTAAAACTTAAGACTTGAAATCATATAGAGGACTTAAATTAGTACCTTCAGATTTAGTACAGTGGAATAGATATGGATATTGTTTTCTCATGTCCGCCTCAGCTTCCCATGTGGCACTTTCAACTTGTTGATTCCTCCAAAGGACCTTGACGGAAGCTACATTTTTTTCTCAACCTCTTCACTTGTCTATCCAAAATCTCCACCGAGACCTCCCCATAGGTCAAATTATCTTCTACAACAGCCATAACATCTAAGGGCACGATAACACTTACGTCACCCACACACTTTCTCAACATGGACACGTGGAAGACCGGATGAACCATATTCATCTCCATAGGGAACTCCATCTCATATGCAACCTTACCCACTCTCCTTAAAATCTTATAAGGACCCACAAACCTTGGGCTTAATTTTCTTTTCTTGCCAAACTGGACCACACCCTTCATGGGTGATACCTTCAAGTAAACCCAATCACCAACCATAAACTCAAGATTTCTTCTCCTCACATCGGAGTAGGACTTTTGTCTACTTTGGGTTGTTTTCAATCTCTCCCTTATAAATCTCACCTTCTCAAAAGATTCCATAACCAAATTAGGACCAATCAAGGTCATCTCCCCCACTTCAAACCACCCAGCCGAGGATCTACAATGTCTACCATATAAAGTTGCAAAGGGAGTCATGCCAATGTTTAAGTGGTAGCTATTGTTGTAAGCAAACTCAATGAGTGCAAGATGTTCATCCCAACTATCCTTAAACTTCAAAACACAAGCTCTAAGCATATCCTTAAGAGTTTGGATAGTCCTCTCAGCTTGACCATCCATTTGAGGGTGAAAAGTCGTGCAAAGCTTAACCTTCATATAAGACCTCTTTGGAAGGACCTCCAAAAGTGAGAAGTGAATTAAGCACCATGATCTGAAATGATAGACAAAGGCACCCCATGCAATCTAAACAACTCATTTATATACAACTTGGTATAATCTTCAGGACCATAAGTGGTTTTGACCGATAGAAAGTGAGTCCACTTTGTCATTTGATCCACAACAACCCAAATAGAGTCAACGTGTTTTCTAGTCCTAGGCAACCCAACCATAAAATCCATGTTGATCTCTTCCCACTTTCAAGTAGGAATTTCTATGTCTTGGGTTAGGCCACCTGGCCTTTGATGTTCGGTTTTCACTTGCTGGCAATTGTGACATCCGGATATGAACTTGGCAATGTCCCTCTTTATACCACCCCACCAATACACCTCCCTCAAGTCTCTATACATCTTTATAGAACTGGGGTGAATAGAATAGGATGAATTATGGGCCTCCTTCAAGATCAACTCCTTTAAGTCATCAACATTAGGCACACACAACCTACCTTGGTACCTAAGAGCACCATTTCCCCCTTAGGAGAAAACCTCCACTTTAACATCTTTTACCAAGGCCTTCAATTCTAACAATGCTGGGTCAAGATCTTGTTTTGACTTCACCTCCTCAGCCAAAGAAGATTTAGAACCATCAACAAACATTACACCACCATTTTTAACTTCATCTAACTTAACTGTCTTTGCTACCATCATCAACATGAGCTAGACTACCCATGGACACTCTACTTAGAGCATCGGCCACTACATTATCTTTGTCGGGATGATAATGCACACTCATATCATAATCTTTAAGAAGCTCTAACTACCTTCTTTGTCTCAAGTTAAGATCTTTTTGTGTGAACATATATTGGAGACTCTTGTGGTCAGTAAACAAATCAAAATGAACCTCATACAAGTAATGATGCCAAATTTTCAAAGCAAACATCACGATCGCCAATTCAAGATCATGGGTGGGATAATTTTTCTCATGCACCTTAAGTTGTCTAGAGGCATATTTTATCACCTTTCCATTTAGCATCAAAATACACCTCAAACCAATTCTTGAGGAATCACAATATACCACAAACCCTTTCAACCCTTCCAATAGAGCCAAGATAGGAGCAGAAACAAGCTTATCTTAAAAGGTTTGAACTTTTCATATTCATCGATCCACACGAATTTTGCCTTCTTTTGGGTTAATTTTGTCATAGGGGAAGTAATAGAAGAAAAATCATTCACAAACCTCTGGTACTAACCCGCCAAACCCAAGAAACTGCTAATATCCGATGAAGTCAAACGTCTAGGCTAATTTCTAATCATCTCCATCTTCTTAGGATCCACCTTAATGCCATCACCCAACACCACATACCCTAGAAAAGTAGCCTCTTTTAACCAAAACTCCCATTTTTCATATTTAGCAAACAACCTCTCCTCTCTCAAGATTTGCAACACCACCCTCAAGTGATCCACATGTTCTTCCCCACTTCGAGAATAAATCAATATATCATCAATAAAAGACACCACAAACATGTCAAGGTAGGGTTTAAAGACCCTATTCATAAGATCCATAAATATAGCCGGTGCATTAGTCAACTCAAAGGACATAACCACAAACTCAAAGTGCCCATACCTAGTCTGAAAAGCCTTCTTGGGAATATCACACTCCCCCACCTTTACTTGATGGTATCCGGACCAAAGATCAATCTTAGAAAAGTGACTAGCCCTTTGTAGTTGATCAAAAAGGTCATCGATCCTTGGTAGAGGGTACTTGTTTTTTATGGTAACCCTATTAAGTTGCCGATGATCAATGCACATTCTAAGAGAACCATCATTTTTCTTCACAAATAACACCAGTGTACTCCAAGGTAACTTACTCGGCCTTATGAAACCCTTCTCCAACAAATCCCTCAATTGATCCTTCAACTCCTTCATTTTCATCGGGGCCATACGATAAGGGGGAATGGAAATGGCTTAGGTATCGGGAAGGAGGTCTATACCAAAGTCTATTTCCTTTCCGAGAGGAGCACTAGGAAGCTCATCGGGAAAGACATCAAGAAACTTATTAACCATTGGAATGGCCTCAATAGGAAGGACTTAGGATTCTACATCCCTAACCCTTAGAAGATGACAAATGAAACCCTTAAGATCAACTTTTGGGCTTTAAGACAAGAAACGAATCTACCCTTGACCACCACATCATGACTTTTCCACTCATAGATGGGCTCATTAGGGAATTGGAATTTAACCCTATGGATTCTACAATCAATAGAAGCATAATGTGCATGCAGCCAATCCATCTCAAGAATGACATCAAAATTCACCATATCTAATTCAACAAAATCACAAGTCAAGACTTTGTGCGATATGAACACCTAATTTCTGTAGACTCTTCTAGCAACAATGGACTTACCAACTGGGGTAGACACTTCATACGGTTCACACAACAATTCGGGACTCACATGAAGCTTTTTGGCAACAAAAAGGGGTAATTAAAGAAAGAGTGACACCCGGATCTATCAATACGTACACATCAAAATCTAAAACCCTTAACATACAGGTGATGACATCGGGGACCTCATCAACCCCTTGCCTTCCTAAAAGAGCATAGAACTTATTTTGCCTTGGAGCACCCCTTTGTTGGCCTTCCTTTTCCCTTGGACCCGCATTAGCACCTTGGCCTTGAGGACGATCATCTCTACATTTGTTTTGAGCATGAGGACAATCCACAACCTTATGACCAACTTCAACACAACCATGGCAAGCATTAACATTTCTCAAAAATGGACCACTATGGTTTCTACCACATCTTTGGCACTTAGGATTATACACTCCACCACCACCACCTTGGAATCTTGGATTGTCATTAGCAAATCTCCTATAAGGATAATTGGAAGAGCCTTAGCCTTGGAACTTGTCGCCTTGAGGAAATCGATCACCCTTAGAACCTTGGTAACTACCTTCAAATCGAGCCCTCTTGGACTCACCACTTCTTCTTTTTCCAAGTTTTCCCCCTCTAAATGCTCATCATACATCATGAGAAAGTACAAATCCATATCACCCACTAACATGGCAGTACGACACACATCATTAACTAAGTCGGACACCCCTGTCACAAATTTGTTCACTCTTGATCTAGGCTCGGCAATCAATTGTGGGGCATACTTGGAGAGCTTGTTGAACTTGAGCGCATACTCCCTCATACTCATGGAACCTTGTTTAAGGTTCATAAACTCCATCATTTTAACCTCTCTTAGCTCGATAGGAAAGAACTGATTAAGGAATGCGTCTTTGAACTCCTCCCATGGAATAATATTATCATCTTTCCTCTCTAATTTCCATTGGGTGAACCAAATTTGGGCCACACCTTTGAGTTGGTAGTCTGCTAACTCCATTTTCTCTTCCGAATTGACCCCCATGAGAGATAGCACTTTATATACCACATCGATGAACTCTTGGGGATCCTCTTTTGGCTTGGATCTATGGAACTCCGGTGGGTTGATTCTTGTAAAATCCCTCACCCTAGAGGCCGGAGTGGGAGCATGAGGGGCTTGGGCCCCTTGGTTCATTTGGTTGGTCATAGCATGGGCTAACATAATGATAGCATCTCCGAACTCTTCTTGGGCTACCCCTCCATCTTGAGGAGCGGGAGAGCTCCATTGCTCCTCGAGAGTACGAGCTCTCCTTAGTCTCCCCCTTGGAATTGGCATGATCTAGAAGGAAACAAGAGCATTCCTTAGGGGAAAAGCCTTATAGTTACCTCTAGAGCATGATATAGAACATGAAGAAGTAAAACATTTCTTAAAACGCCTTATAGCCTCCCATTCATAGTTGTGGCATGCTTCACAACTATGAATAATACTCTAATTGACGTAGTATATTGGATTTCTGAGGATCATTAACAACCTAGTGCTCTGATACCAAGATTTTCACGATCCAAGCCTAAGGCTTAGATGTGACACAGCGAATGGGAACCCTAAGGGATCCAAACAAACCTCTTAGCATATCAATCATACATCCTTAGTCGCGGAAACATAATAAACAACAAGAAGAGATATAATAAAAAAGGAAGGTGGACTAAGGAAATCTTGATATTCATAAAGCATATAGAGTCATATTCATAGCATAAGTACATCATAGTCTCCATCAATACCTCTAAAATGGAATGGAGGGGGGGCCAAGACACTTTCCAGGCTCACCCTCATAATAACAAGTGTTAACATAATAAAGTCTCAAAATAGCACGAGTAATATAGATGGTGTCCTCGGACTTGAGGACTCACCGATGCTTATAATCGAAGTATCGAACTAGCTACGTGGAGGATAATCGAAAGGTGCTCCGGTCCCTACATGGTAATATCATGTAGGCATAGAGTATGCATTAGTAAGTTTGAATGTACTAAGTATGTGAGATGCAATATAATATAGACATGAGCTAATATGTTCAAAATGCATAATCAAAAGCAATGGATATATATAATCTCAACATGGAATACATGATCAATGCTTGTAATAAAACATGCTTGTAAAACATTCAACTTGCATAGTACATAATATATGTGCCGAAAGAGACCTTAACCGACATAGACCAAGCGAGCTACTACTTGAAATCCAAGGCATGTCACCCCCTTGGTAAGGTGATTGAGGCATTTCACCCCCTCAACAAGGTGATCGAGGCATGTCACCCCCTCGATAAGGTGTGCTCTGCTTGCCATAGTAGCCATACAATGAATAATTTGAGACATGTCACCCCCTGTCAAGGTGATCGAGACATGTCGCCCCCTCGACAAGGTATGGTATAACTAGATGAATCCACCAGAAAACCATAAGAGAGATCATATATAATCCTGTGGTGGCACATAGTTTAGAGAGCAAGACTTCATATAAAGACCCTTTGAGTCGAGCCCCATCTTAAGTATCAATTGGTGCTAAGTCTAATCCCACGGAAAATTTGAAATAATCATACTTTAATCATAACATGAATAACTTGTAAGAGACATGATAACATGACTTGAGTAGCTCAAAACATGTTTGACCTCTAATAGTGAGCCTAAATTGAACATGAAAGTAGATAACAATCATACATGATCCCTTGCTTTAACATGAATGGCTCACAAGAGGTAAAAATCTTGACATAGGGCTTAACTTGATACTTGTGATATCATAGATACTTTTTATGAATTCAATACATACTTGAAAGCCCTTAATCATCATGAAGTCACTTGACTCGTAAATCATATAATAGATCATCAATTACTTGAGAAATCTTCCAATGTCATTTTATTAAACACATGGTCGGCAATTAAAGAGTAAAATAAGATGAGCAAACTTAATGCAAATCAACCCACCAACATGTAGTAAAACCCTTATATAGGGTACCTTGAAATTCATCACAAAAGCTCATAATAGTTCATGGTTTTATAGCTCAAAACATGCATAGTCTCAATAGATAAAACCAATTCATGGTATAAGCTTGAAATAGACCGTCATTCCTAATCAATCAATACTTCCTAAACCCCCAATAGAATTCATGTTCATGATCTATGATAAAAGATACCTATAGGTAATACAACTTGAAAACATACAATTTTCATGAAAAAGGAAGGTTGGGCTCCACGGGTGAAAGGACCCAATAGATAAAATTGACATATCTTAAACCTTGAATCATTAGAGGTCAACCTGAAGTAGTCTTAGCGCTTGAAATGAATCCTTGAGTTCCAAAGTTGAGCTTGAGATCTTTAGATTTGAATGAGAGAATTGATAGAGTCTTAGAGGTGTTTAAGAGTGGATTTTGTGAGTTATAGAGTTGAAAAATGTCACAGTATGGGTGATTTTATGTTTTAGTGGGCATGGGGCTATGACCATAATGTCCTTAGGTGCATAAGAAAAACAAAGAAAAAATTTTTACTGGTCCACGTCTACTTCGATACGCGGACCAATATAGAAGGAATATTTTAAATTGCTATGCGCCCCTGGCGTGTCGCGGCCACGCGCAGATACTCTCTTGAAATTAGAAATTAGTGAAAACTATTTTTCGCTACGGGTCCTCTGAAATTCGGGTTAAACCCACTTCCACCAGTTTTGCCCCTTGAACGAGAATATGAAGTTGAATTTTTGATATCATGTACGGATTTTGAGATATATCGAAATTATGATTATGGGCATTCCAAAGCAAATTTTTGGGGCGTTTCAATATCTCCCCCTTGGGAACATTCGTCCCCGAATGTCAAATGAACATGCATAAGAGAAGTAATCATGAATATTTCAGCCCGACATGAATGAAGTAAATGCATTTAAATATCATTTTTAGAAATCTCAACATGAATGCCAAAAATCACCATAAATTTGTTACTATGAAAATGAATGGATACAAAATGGCATAAGGGCTGAAACTTAAGACTTGAAATCATATAGGGGACTTAAACTAGTACCTTCGGCTTTAGTAGAGTGGAAGAAATATGGATATTGTTGTTTCATGTCCGCCTCGGCTTCCCATGTGACACTTTCAACTTGTTGATTCATCCAAAGGACCTTGACGGAAGCTAAATCTTTGTTTTTCAACCTCTTCACTTGTCTAGGAACTACAACACTTAGGTCACCCACACACTTTCTCAACATGGACACATGGAAGACCGGATAAATCATATTAATCTCCATACGCAACTCCATCTTATATGCAACCTTACCCACTCTCCTCAAAACTTTATAAGGACTCACAAACCTTGGGCTTAATTTTTCTTTATTGCCAAACCGGAACACACCCTTCATGGGTAATACCTTCAAGTAAACCCAATCACCAATCATAAACTCAAGATCTCTTCTCCTCACATTGGAGTAGGACTTTTGTCTACTTTGGGTTGTTTTCAGTCTCCCCCTTATCAATCTCACCTTCTCCAAGGTTTCAATAACAAAATTCAGACCTGTCAAAGTCATCTCCCCCACTTCAAACTATCCGACCAGGGATCTACAATGTCTACCATATAGAGTTTCAAAGGGAGTCGTACCAATGCTTGAGTGGTAGCTATTGTTGTAAGCAAACTCAATGAGTGGAAGATGTTCATCCTAACCACCCTTAAACTCCAAAACACAAGCTCTAAGCATATCCTCAAGAATTTGGATAGTCCTCTCAGCTTGACCATCCATTTGAGGGTGAAAAGTCATGCTAAGTTTAATCTTCGTACCAAGACCACTTTGGAAGGACCTCCAAAAGTGAGAAGTGAATTGAGCACCATGATCTGAAACGATAGACAAGGGCATCCCAAGCAATCTAACCAACTCATGTATATACAACTTGGCATAATCTTCAGCATGATAAGTGGTTTTGACCGATAGAAAGTGAGCTGACTTTATGATTCGATCCACAACAACCCCAATAGAGTCAAAGTGTTTTCTAGTCTTAGGAAACCCAACCATAAAATCCATGTTGACCTCTTCCCACTTCCAAGTAGGAATTTCTATGTCTTGGGCTAGGCCACCTACCTTTGATGTTCGGCTTTCACTTGTTGACAAATGTGACATCCGGATATGAACTTAGCAATGTCCCTCTTTATACCACCCTACCAATAGACCTCCCTCAAGTCTCTATACATCTTTGTAGAACTGGGGTGAATAGAATAGGATGAATTATGGGCCTCCTTCAAGATCAACTTCCTTAAGTCATCAACACTAGGCACACACAACTTACCTTGGTACCTAAGGGTATTATCTCCCATTTGAGAGAAAACCTCCACTTTACCATCTTTTACCAAGGCCTTCAATTCTAACAATGCGGGGTTAAGATCTTTTTTTGACTTTACCTTCTCAACCAAAGAAGATTTAGGACCATCAACAATTATCGCACCATCATTTTTAACTTCATCCAACCTAACCCCCAATCTACCCAACTAGTGAGCTTCTCTAGCCACCTCTTTGTCACTATAATCAACATGAGCTAGACTACCTGTGGACACTCTACTTAGAGCATCGGCCACAACATTATCTTTGTCGGGATGATAATGCACACTAATATCATAATCTTTAAGAAGCTCTAACCACCTTCTTTGTCTCAAGTTAAGATCTTTTTGTGTGAATACATATTGGAGACTCTTGTGGTCAGTAAACACATTAACATGAACCCCATAAAAGTAATGATGCCAAATTTTCGAAACAAACACCATGACTGTCAATTCAAGATCATGGGTGGGATAATTCTTCTCATGCATCTTAAGTTGTCTAGGCATATGTTATCACCTTGTCATTTTGCATCAAAACACACCCGAAACCAATTCTTGAGGCATCACAATATACCACAAACCCTTCCAACCCTTCCGGTAGAGCCAAGATAGGAGAGGAAACAAGCTTATCTTTTAAGGTTTGAAACTCTTTTCACTGTCACGCCCTAAAGTCCCGTAGGGCGGACCGACACCCGTTGCCGATAAGGCTCGGGAGAACCAATCTGTAACTATACCTTTACTGTACGTTTCTACCTTTAAAATACCTTAAAATAACTAAACAAATGATAATAAGCCAAAGGAAATGCATATGACTAGGCCGTTGGGGCCACGGTGTCTAAAGTATGAGCCATG
>JAABOM020058182.1:0-14244 GCA_011800125.2 Solanum clarkiae | reverse complement strand
CAGTAAATTTCTCAATATACAAGACCCACATGTAAAATCAACTTTAAATCATGCAATATTAAGTAAAAGAGGGTTTAAGCACCAAGGGTGAAAGGACCCAATGGTTCAACGCCACATACCTTTTCTTTTATGAAGTTCTTGAAGAAGACATTAATGGAGATTTGAAGTTTGGGTGAGGTCCTTAAAGAAATCCTTGAGATTGGCCTTGAGTTTGGGACTTGAATTTAGGGTTAGAAATGAGTCTAGGTGTTTGGGGAAATATTGATCAAGCCTCACTCATGGAGGATTGTGTACACCTACTTTCAAAACCTACATTCTACTTAACACAGAGAAATGTGACTTACCCAATAAGGACCTTCAAATGGGGACCAATGTTTGATCTAAAAAAGGAGACCTCAATTGCGGTAGCCTGGATTTCATTCCCTTCTCTTCCTCCCAACTTCTTTGGAAAGTAGGACATTTTTTCATTAGCAAGAGTAGTGGGGAAGCCTCTATAAGTAGATATGGCCACGAAGAATCAAATAAGACCAAGCTGTGCTAGGGTGAAATAGAAGTGGATCTGTTGCAAGAATTCTCCAAGCGAATCAAAATTGGAGTCAGGCAAAAAGGAGGAGACATTCTGGAGAAGTAAGTGCCGATCAAATATGATTATGTCCCAAGGTACTGCTCAACTTGTAAGATACAAGGACACAATGACCACGAGTGCTATATGCTTCACTTGGAGCTATACCCAGATAGTGAAGGCAACAAGGAGGAGGGCAAGGAAAAAGATGTAGGTGGAAAGGAACCAAAGGAGAATGTGGTGCAGAAGGGCCAGGCCCCGCAAGTGAGGAAAGAAAATCAAAATGCTGGGGACCCAGATAATAGAGGGAAAGGGAAACAAGGAGTAGTAAATGTCTCAGAAGTGTGGAATAGGCTTGGAATTAAGTCTCAAAACTCTTTTGAGGCCTTATTACAGGATAATTCCAAGGGAGATAATGGGAAAGAGGAGAAAAGGCAAGATAAAAGGGGAACAGGAAGCAAAGTGGATGGACAAGGGTTGAGATTGGCCACAAATGATAATACAACCACAAGCTCTATACCTAAGCAAAATACAGGATCGACTCAAGAGGAAAATATTTACCATTGATGTCAGAACCCATCGGCAAGTAGCACAAAGGAAAAAGGTAGTCAATGGGGTAAAATAGGAAAAGGGGATGCAAGAGGTGTTATTCAAAAATTGTTTGGTGGAGATCTCAAAGCAATAATGCCAACAATGTTGAGGAAAGCACTACGGAAATAGTTAACAAAGGGAGGAGTACTGAGGAAGGAGAGACAATAGAGGCTAATCATGATCAGGAGCAGCATGATAGAGGGAAAGAGGAGGAAGATCAAGATATTGACAATAACATCCAGCAGGCTTCTAAGGAGGGGGACGTCTTACCAGGACATACTCAAAGTCTTCAATCTGGCTTGAAAAAGGAAAGGTATATAGTACCTCTACAAGTCAAAATAAGGAGAAATAAAGATAAAACTTCCTGTTTATAATGATAGAGAAATGTCTGTTTTGTAATATCATATCAATCATTTCTCAAAGCTTCTTTGAGAGGTTGATGGATTTGAATAGGAGAAACAAATATTCTTTTATCACACTGATGGAACCATTTAGGGACCCATCCTAAATAAATGATCACAGAGCAAGGTTGGGCTTCACTTATGATGCCAAAAATTGTTCGAGGAAGATTTGGTATTTCTGGAGAAGTGAATGGGAGGAAGAAGTGGTGCTAGACTCTATTCAACAAGTATCATTACTGTTTTGTCAAAATGGGAAGAAATTTCAAATTTGAGACGTATATGCAAGATGTTTCCCTATGGAGAGATTGGAGTTATGGGAAGATCTGCAAAGTGTCCAGCCTCAGAATGGTATCCCCTGGGTCATTGGAGGGAATTTTAATGTGATACTACATGAAGAGGAAAACTTAGGGGGACTTGACTTTAGACAACAAGAGGCATCTGATTTTGCCTTCTTCATTAGTAACTGCTCCCTAATAGAGGTGAATTTTTCTAGAAGTGATTTTACCTAGTGGATTGGAAGAATTGAAGGTGACTGTAACTTTAAAGGGTTAGACACAGTGCTAATAAATCATACTTTCATGGACCTATTCCCATCGTCAGAGGTCCAGCATTTGATTAGAGATGAGTCAGATCATGCACCTTTGAATCTGTTGTGCAACTCAGAAGGGGAAGTTACTATGAAGTCTTTTACGTTATTGAATTTCTGGACAAGGAATAAGAACTTTAAAGAGCTGGTGAGGCAGCATTGGAGGTTGCATTTTGCGATAAACCCATTCATAGAAGTTCAAGGGAACTTGAAGAATATCAAGAGAGCTTTATCTGAATGGAGAAAAAAGGAATATGGAAACATTTTCAAAAAAGTGGCCACCTAGAGGACATCATTAAATTAAGGAGATTTAGCTGGAGGTGCAAGCCTCTCCAGAGAATAGAGAGGAGTTGAAAAGGGCTGAAACTGAGCTAAAAAAAGTGGCTGAAATTGGAGGAGGATTTCTGGCAGCAAAAGGTTGAGATGAAATGGCTTCAGGATGGAGACAAGAACACTAAGTCCTTTCATGAATATGTAAAAGGGAGGAGGAAAAAGCTAATAGTAAGGGAGATTCAGAATGCTAATGGGCCAGTCATTACAAATAGTGATAACATGGGAAGGGAAGCCGTTGAGTTTTTCAAGAAGCAGTTCTAGGCAGAGGTTTGTGAAGGTGATGCAGCCTTGATGAACCATATACCAATACTCATATCCGAGGAAGAAAATGCTAAAATGGTAAGGTTCCTAGAAAGTGAGGAGGTGCTTGAGGCCGTGGTGAGGCTGAATGAGAACAATGCTAGTGGACCTGATGGCTTTACAGGGATGTTCTTTAGACATTGTTGGGACATAGTGGGGGAGGATGTCACAAGACTGGTGGATGCTTTCTTTTGTAGACAAGAGCTGACAAAATTCTTCACACACACCAATTTGATCCTAATTCCTAAGAAGAAGATGGTTAAAGGGTTTGTTGATATGAGGCCAATCAATCTCAGCTCTTTTGTCAACAAAATTATTTCTCGAGTTATTCATGGCAGAATAGTTAAAGCATTTCCTAAGATAATCTTCTAAAATCAGTCAGGTTTTGTCAAGGGAAGGAATATTACAGAGAATGTGTTACTGGCTCAGGAAACCATAAGGGACATTAATAAGA
Source organism: Solanum clarkiae (assembly GCA_011800125.2). NCBI lineage: Eukaryota > Viridiplantae > Streptophyta > Magnoliopsida > Solanales > Solanaceae > Solanum > Solanum clarkiae. The sequence continues at coordinate 11,017 of JAABOM020058182.1, read as the reverse complement.
GAAACAATAATGTTAATATTATTGTGAAATTAGATATGGAGAAAGCATATGACAGGGTGTCATGGTTCTTTCTTATTTAGGTGATAAGGAAGTTTAGGTTTTCTGAGACAATGATAGACATGATATGGAGTCTGATCTCCAACAATTGGTACTCAGTGATACTGAATGGGAAAACATATGGCTTTTTCAAGTCAACTAGAGGATTAAAGTAGGGGGATCCTTTATCCCCATCACTTTTTATAATATCATCAGAAGTCTTGAGCAGAGGGCCAAACAGCCTTAATGAGGACTCAGAGTTCAAGGGATATGGTCTGCCAAAGTGGAGTCCAAAGATTAACCACTTAACCTATACTAATGACATAATTTTGTTTGGTTCAGGAGATAGACAATCCATAATCAAAATGATACAGGTTTTGAAAGACTATAAGGAATTATCAGGCCAAAGGATCAATAAGGGTAAAAGTTCCTTCTACCTGCATCATAATACACCTCTAAGTGTATCAATAGGGTTAATGAGGCTAACTAGTATAAGACAGGGTAATTTCCCATTTACCTATCTTGGTTGCCCAGTCTACTATAGAAGAGGGAAAATCTATTATTGTAAAGAACTGATGAGGAAGATAGCCATGAGAGTGTTCTCATGGAATAACAAACTCCTTTCACTTGAGGGAAAATAGATTCTAGTAAGTCATGTGCTGCAATCCATTCCTCTCTACTTACTGGCTGTCATGAAACCACCAAAAAGGATGTTGGAAAGGATTCATCAGATTTTTGTCAATTCCTGTGGAGTAAAAGTAGGTGGAACAAAAGGGAAGCATGGGGTAGCATGGAGTGAGTTGTATTACCCTAAGATGGAAGAAGGGCTCAATTTTAAATCACTTTATGATGTCAATGCAACCCTTTTTGCAAAGCTGTGGTGAATTTTCAAAACATCTACCTCTTCTTTATGGCCTTAATTCTTGTAGAATAAGTACTTTAAAAAGCTACATCCTGTTATAGCCCCAAGTACAGGAGCATCACAAACGTGGAAGAAGATGGTTGAGGTAAGAGAGGATGTTGAACATGAGATATGGTGGCCGCCAAAGTCTAGTAGGTCAAGCTTTTAGTTTGACAACTGGACTAAGTTGGGAGCTTTATATTTTGTTCACGAGGGTACTATCAGCAATGAGGAAGCTGAGCTTAAAGATTTTGCAGAAAATGGGGCCTGGGTAAGAGATAAGCTACTGGGGGCTCTAACTGAAGATCTGGTAGAATTTATAACTGAAAATATCCCTCCCCTAATTGAGTCAAAGAGAATTGATAAAGCATGGTGGATGGGGAATCTACAGGGATATTTAGAGTTAAATCTGCTCATAATATGTTAAGAAGGAAGAAGCAGGAGCAAGAGTGGTCCAAATATGTGTGGGTGAAGGGTATACCACTAAAAATTGCTTTCTTCCTGTGGAGGGTCAGAAAAAGCAAAATAGCTTCTGATGATAACTTGAGTAGAATGAAATTCCAAGTTGTCTCCAGATGTTACTGTTGTGACCAAAAAGATTTGGAGACCATGGAGCATGTATTTAACAGCTCCTAAAGCCGAAAGGCTATGAAAGCAGTTTGTTGGTTTTTTAGGTATTCAGGTGGAGGGAGTGCATTTGCAATAACTTATACAGAAATGCTCGCAGTACTAGGGCCCAATCAAGCTATGCAAGCTGATGAGGGTGGTACCAGTAATCCTTCTGTGGAAGCTTTGGAAAAATAGAATGCTAATAAGCATGGATAGAACTATTCATATAGTTGGATGGCATTCCAATGTTATCAACTATTAGCCCAATTCGTGAAAGAAGCTTTTAAATGGCTAACAAGTGTTCCTAAGGATTGGGGGGAAGTGGTAGATTTGTTGGCCAATTATAGAACAAACTCTATTTTCTAAAGGTGAAATGGACACCAATAGAAACTGGAGATTTAGACTATAACACTGATAGAGCTAGTAGAGGTAACCCAGGGCCTAGTACATATGGGTTATGCATAAGAAACAGAGAAGGTGACCTAGTATATGCAGAGGCACGAGGCATTGGAACAATATCTAATCTAGAAGCTGAAGTTAGGGCGATCAGAATGGCCCTGGATCACTGTCTAGAGAGGAGCATATGCAAAATCCACATTCGGACAGAGTCACTAGCAATAAAATAGATGTTTAAAAGGGTTTGGAAAGTTCCATGGGTGCTGGAAGAGGAGGTTGAATATATCCAGAATAACTTACAAAGAATTGATGCAAGCATAACACATATATACTGAGAGGCCAACTAACTGGCGGATAGCATTGCAAATCAAACATACATTCAACAAGGTAAATAACATTATGCTAGCTTTACATAGTTACCAACAATTTCTAAGAAGATTCTACACCTAGATAAAGCACAAGTCCCTTCACTGAGGATACGTACAAGGCCCATTTTGAGGAGGGATACACAGATATTTATAGAGATGACAACAAGGGAGCTACGTGCTAGAGTGCCAAAACATAACAACATAAGCAAGCATAGATTAGCAATGAAACATGTTAGCTATGTAGATCTACAATAGTGAAAGGGCAGCTAAGCACAAAAAAAGGCAGAGGTCACCAAAAACAAACAGATGCTTCAAGGAAGAGCCTTCTAATCGAAGGATCAACACATGAAGAACCAACTCCTATAAGATTGAGGGGTCAGAATGGAGAGGTCAGAAAGACAAGTAAAGGCACAAGAAAGGGAATTTATACATTGATTCTAACTGTGAAGAAGAAGCAACTCGTTGAGGATGATAGAGGCCATGGTGGAACAGTAAATCTGATAATGGAGAAACCAACGTTATGAGATGGAGAGGACCAAAAGAAGTGCATTAATCAAAAAACTTACAAGGGAAGAACAAAACTCAAAATCATAACCATGATCAGAAGGTGCAACATCGATAAGCAGAACTTGCGAAGGAAGTTGAACGGATACATGTCGGTGACTTCAAGAATGAAAGGTTGTAGAAGTATCCACAACAAGTGATATTTTAGGGTCTTGAAGGATGTTTTGGTCTTAGGCCCTAATCTTTGTAAAGATGACAATGTACTGGATTTGTTGATTTCATGGTCCAATTTAATTAAAAAAAACTGTATATACAAACACATAAGAAAAAAATACATAAAGAGATTTTCAATCTTTCTTCTTTAATACTTTAAAAAGTTTAGGCTTATGGTGAACCTTTTTGTTTACATGAAAAAGTGCTGGAGAAATAAATGAAAAAATCAAATTAAGATTAATTAAATCTATACCAAAAGATTAGAATTATCTTTTTACAATTATGGCCATTTAGCACTTCCCTATTTGGATTTCTTTTTACAGAAATAAAGTGTTGTACTCAAATTAACATAACAAAAGCAAGCCTAATCGTGTATAATTTTCCCTCTGCTGAATTTTAAAATAATTTGCCAAATTATTACAAATAGGTAGTGTTATTACCATAAACCGACGTACCATTGGAAACTTAAATGTTTTCCTTTTCTTTGGTTGACCATGAATTTAAACCTTTTATTATATGGGGTAGAGTGTTGGCCAATCAAGAATTCATATGTTCAGAAGATGCAGGTTGTAGAGATGAGGATGTTGAGATGGATGTGTGGACATACTAGGTGTAATGACCTGGCCCAACACTGTGAAGTATTGTCCGCTCTTGGGCCTAGCCCATCCGGAATTTATCCCTTTGGGATCACCCCAAAAGGCCATAGTATATAGACCAGTCCATTACTTTATATACCCAACATTTCTCATGTGTTTTGCCGATGTGGGACATCTCCTCTCAAGATGGGTTGTTACATACACCCCCTCTATGGACTCAGCATCCTCGCTGACGTTTTTCCCACCGTATGGGATTTGCCTAGACTCAGCACTAAGGTTTTCCCTACCTCACCGAGATTTGCCTAAACTTAGTTGAACTCTAACCCCACATCGACAAGGCTGACACAGGAGTGGCTCTGATACCAAGTTGGAATTAGAGCCCAGAGTTCAAGAGTCCTAGAGAGTCTATGGAACCGTGTCTAGTAGAATTCGTATTATGGGTGTGAAGCGCGCCACATCTATAATGGAGAGGCTATGGGTTATTAGGAAGTGTCATAATTGATTATTATTCTTTGTCTTGTGCTTCAGACTATATCTTTGTGAAATCCCTTCTAACTTGTTCATTTATGCTGTGTTTTTCAGATCATGCCTCCTCACAGAGCTAACGGTCCAGTAAGAGGAGGAGGACGCCCAGCCAGTAGAAACGCAAACTAGCCTGGCCGAATTCTTGAGGAACCTGGAGGTCCACCTACGCCTGTGGAGCATCCACAATAGGCAGACATCACCAATGCTGAGCTATGCCAGGTTGTCCAGACTTTGGCTCAGGCAGTCACTACTCAGGGAAGTCGCCAGGGAGATGGTAGGAATGATGGGTCGAATACCGCCAGACTTCGTGGGTTCCTGGGGATGAACCCTACAGAGTTCACGGGTTCTAATGTAAAAGAGGATTCTAAAAATTTTATTGAGGAGCTTCAGAAGGTGTTTCAGGTTATGCATATTGGTGATGCTGAGTGGGTCTAGTTGGCTGTCTACCAGCTTAAAGGGGTAGCTAGACTCTGGTTTGATCAGTGGAAAGGGAGCAAGGCAGATGGGGTGCCAACTATTAGTTGGGCGGTGTTTGATGAGGCCTTTTTGGGACAGTACTTTCCCAGAGAGATGAGGCAGGCTAAGGTAAGAGAATTCCTGAATCTGAAGTAGGAGAATATGAGTGTACGGGAGTACAACCTCACGTTTATTCAGCTATCCCATTATGCTCCAGCTATGGCGGTAGACATGCATACTAGGATGGACCTCTTCATCTCCGGGGTTTCTCGAATGACTAAGAGAGAGGGCAGAAATGCGATGTTGATTGGGGATATGGATATAACCCATTTGATGACATATGTTCAACAGGTAGAGGAGGAGAAGATGTAGGATAAGGAGGATTTCAAGAGCAAGAGGGCCAATACATCAGGCTAGGAGATAGGCAAGAGAGGGACTGGAGGTGGAGGTCACTCATCTTTTTCGCCTAAGACAGCCAAACCAGCACCTTCATCCGCTAGTGCACCTGCACTGAGAGTCAGGAATGAGCAGGGTTCATGGCACCATAGGCTTTTGGGAAGTCAGTCCCAGGATAGCGTAGCTCAAGGAGCGAACTGTTATCCTACTTGTGGTAAGTGTGGTAGGTCTCATCCCAAAGAGTGCCTTATTGGCACAAATGGTTGTTTCAAATGTGGTCAGATGGGGAACTTCTTGAAGGATTGCCCTATGGGAAAGCAGAATATGAGAGATACCAGATCATAGAAAGTCTATTCAGCACCGCAGTGTAAGCCACCTCATAGGGTACTACAGCAGGGACAAGCGGAGGCACAAACCGCTTGTTTGCCAGGGGCACCAGACAGGAGCAGGAGAACTCACCAGATGTTGTTACGGGTATGCCCAAATATTTACTTATGACGTCTATGCATTATTAGACCAGGAGCCACATTGTCATTTGTGACCCCATATGTAGCTATGAAGTTTGGGGTTAACCCAGAATGCCTTGTTGAGCTTTTCTGTGTTTCTACTCCTAGTGGAGTGTCTATTTTAGCCCAAAAAATTTATAGGGGCTGTCTAGTCCCAGTTTATCATAAGACTAGTGTAGCTGATTTGGTGGAGTTAGACATGGTAGATTTTGATGTCATCCTAGGCATGGATTGGCTTCATGCTGGGCATGCCTCCATATATTGTGGAACTAGAGTAGTCAAGTTTCAGTTTCCCAACTAACCAATCTTAGAGTGGAGGGGTAGCTTAGTATTTCCTAAGGGTCAGTTTGTCTCATGTCTCAAAGCCAAAAAGCTAATCTCCAAAGGGTGTATCTACCACCTAGTCAGAGTTCAGGATTCTCTTGCTGAGGCACCATCTCTTCAGTCTGTCCCAGTTGTGAATAATTTCCCAGAAGTCATTCCTGAGGATCTTCCTGGAGTCCCTCTTGACAGCGAGATAGATTTTGCGATAAATACTCTTCCAGATACTCAGCCCATATTTATTCCTCCATATCGTATGGCTCCTTTGGAGCTAAAAGAGTTAAAGTTATAGCTAAAAGACCTCTTAGATAAAGGTTTCATTAGGCCAAGTGTCTCACCTTAGGGTGCTCCTGTTCTCTTCGTGTGCAAGAAGGATATTTCTCTTGGAATGTGCATAGATTACCATCAGCTAAATAAATTCACCATCGAGAACAAGTATCCTCTATATAGAATTGATGACTTATTCGACCAACTTCAGAGTGCTACCTATTTTTCCAAGATAGATCTCAAATCTGGGTACCATCAGCTTAAAGTTAGAGAGAAAGGCATTCCTAATACAACTTTCAAAACCCGATATGGTTATTATGAGTTTTTGGTCATGTCTTTCGGGCTGATAAATGCACCAGCAGCTTTCATGGACCTTATGAATAGGGTGTTGAGGCCGTACCTAGATATGTTCGTCATTATGTTCATAGATGATATCCTGGTCTACTCCCTTAATAAGGAGGAGCATGTGGAACATCTTAGAGTTATCCTTAAGACCCTTAAGGATCAACAACTATATGCTAAATTTTCTAAGTGTGAGTTCTGGTTGGCATCTGTGGTGTTTCTGCGGCACATTGTGTCTGGTGAGGGTATCCAAGTAGATTCCCAAAAGATTGAGGTAGTAAAGAATTGGCCAAGGCCCACAAGTCCCACAGAGATAAGGAGTTTCTTGGGTTTGGAGGGGTACTACAGACAGTTTGTAGAGGAGTTTTCTTCTATCTCAACTCCCTTGACTAAGCTGACTCAGAAGAAGATTAAGTTCGTATGGTCAGAGGCTTGTGAGAAGAGTTTCCAAGAGTTGAAGACTAGGCTGACCATAACCCCGGTCTTATCCCTTCCAGATGGAGTTGATGATTTCGTAGTATATTCTGATTCTTCCAGAGTTGGCTTGGGCTGTATATTAATGCAAAGAGGCAAGGTAATAGTATATGCCTCCAGACAACTTTAGATTCATGAAAAGAATTACCCAACTCATGATCTTGAGCTTGATGCGGTGGTGTTTGCTCTGAAAATCTGGAGACACTATCTATATGGTGGATATATGGATGTATTCACGGACCACAAGAGCTTGCAGTATTCACTTGGCTAGAAGGAGATGAATTTGAGACAGAGGAGATGGTTGGAGCTGTTGAAAGACTACGATATGAGTATCCTCTAGCATCCAGGTAAAGCTAATGTAGTTGTTGATGCTCTTAGAAGGGTTACCATGGGGAGAACAGCTCACATTGAGGATAAAAAGAAAGAGCTAGCTAAGGAGGTTCACAGACTAGCACATTTGGGGGTGCATATTGAAGTTTCTGACGAAGGTGGGGCCATTGTCAGAAATGGGTTGGAGTCATCCTTAGTGGTAGAAGTGAAAGAAAAGCAAGAAAGGGATCCCATCCTTGTCCAATTGAAAGAAGATGTTCAGAAGCAGAAGGTATTAGTGTTCTCAAAAGAGGGAGATGGCGTCCTGAGGTACCAAGGCAGGTTGTGTATGCCAAATATTGACGGCCTTAGAATAGGATCTTGGCTGAGGCTCATAATGCCAGATACTCTATCCACCCTGGTGCAACAAAGATGTGTAGAGATTTGCGAGAAGTCTATTGGTGGGGTGGTATGAAGAAGGACATCGCAGAGTTTGTGTTTAGATGCCCAAATTGCCAGCAAGTTAAGGTTGAGCACCATAAGCCTTGTAGTGTAGCCTAGAATATAGAGATTCTGGAATGAAAGTGGGGGATTATTAACATGGACTTCGTAACAGGCTTACCTCGATCCCATAGATAACATGATTTGATATGGGTCATAGTAGATAGAATAACCAAGTAAGCTCACGTCCTTCCTGTCAAGACGACTGATACAACTGAGGATTATGCCAGACTTTATCTTAAGAAGATTGTTAGGCTGCACGGGGTCCCTATATCCATTATTTAAGACAGAGGAGCTCAGTTTATAGCACAATTTTGAAGTCCTTTAAGAAGAGGCTTGGTACAAAGGTGAATCTTGGCATAACTTTCCATCCATAGACAGATGGGCAAGCAAAACGGACTATACAGACCTTGGAAAATATGTTGAGGGAATGTGTGGTAGACTTTAAAGGTAACTGGGATGATCATTTACCTTTGATTGAGTTCTCTAATAATAATAGCTTTCAGGCCAACATACAAATGGCACCGTATGAGGCCCTTTATGGGAGGAGGTGTAGTCACCCATAGGGTGGTTTGAAGTTGGTGAGGTAGGATTGATAGGACCTGATCTAGTCCATCAGGCTATGGAAAAAGTGAAGGTTATCTAGGAGAGGCTCAAGACAGCTTAGACCCAACAAAAGTCTTACATGGATGTTAGAAGAAGAGACTTGGAGTTTGAGGTAGGCGATTGGGTGTACTTAAAGGTATCTCCAATGAAGGGAGTTATGAGATTCTGGAAGAAGGGGAAGCTCAGCCCACGATATATTGGGCCTTATCAGATCTTGAGAAGAGTGGGTAGCGTTGCTTATGAGTTAGAGTTACCAACAGAATTAAGTGCTACACATCTGGTATTCCATATTTCCATGCTTAAAAAGTGCTTGGGAGATCCCTCTCTAGTTGTTCTAGTTGAAAGTGTTCGGATTAAGGACAATTTGTCATATGAAGAGGTTTTGGTGCAGATATTAGACTGGCAAGTTAATAAATTGAGGACCAAGGAGATCGCTTCGGTGAAGGTTCTATGGAGGAACCAATTCATGGAGGAAGCTACATGGGAGGCAGAGGAGGATACGAAGGCTAAGTATCCACACTTGTTCATTGTCCTAGATGAAGATCTTGAAGGTAAATTTCCATAAAACTATCTTGAAGATTTGTGTTTGTAAGTTCGAAAAATCTTGTGAATAAAGCTAGTTTGGTTCGTATTGTTATCATTCGAGGACGAATGATCCCAAGTGGGTGATATTGTAACACCCCGTGAAAAGATGAAAATACCCCTAGGATTGACGTTGCGCATAGCGTGTCTTCCTATGCTCCGTTTGTAGATCCAACACTGGATTTGCGATTATTGCAACAAACTGAGTCAGAAAATGGTCCCGGCTCGACTTTAACGTAAAAAAATGTGAATTAATTTTTTCCAAGAAAATAAAAAATAGTGAGGTTTCCGCACCCCTTCTGCGACATGCTAGGGACGTGGAACCACACTTGGATTTTTTCCAGAATTTGGAGAAAATTGGAAATTTGTGAAAAAGTGGAATATAACACTAGTGCGTGTTGCGCACTAGTGTAAATTATTGTTCTTTTAATGGGGAAGGGTAAGTTTGACCTTTTCTACACCTCATAATCCTAAATTAGATGTTTTAAAATCGTTTGAAGTCCAAAAACATATTCTCTTACTCATTCATTCGTTCAAGTAAAGAAAACTCTTCCCATAACTTCAAATGTAAGATCAAGAACAGTTGGGACCTTCAAGAAAATCCCTCCAATTCACCAAGATTTTTTCAAAAGGTATGTAAGGCGACCGTAAACTATTATTTTCAAGAATATCTCTAAGAATAGAAACTTGTTTTCACCCATGAACTTTCAAGTATTTGTTGAGATTAAATTCCTGTAAACTTGTAAAGCATATTAATTTTCATTGTAAATTCCATAGATATCTTGATGAATATTATGATTCTTGGTCTCTATATTATTCAACTAAAGTATTGTCATCAAGTTTATGCTCATTTATTTACAAGATTTGTTGTTGTTAAGGTTTCTTGAGAATCTTGTTACTATTTCAAGAAAAGAAAGACTAGTTTGAGTGCCTTTTAAGCGAAGTTCAAGAAGTATATTTTAAAGATAGATTTTTGCATATTAGCCAAGAAATCTAGCCTGATTTTGAATCACTTGAGTTGATATTAGTTTCCAGACAAATTAAATAAGTCAGATAAGAAAGCTAAGTAGTAACTGGGTAAGTCCTCGGAAACCAGATTTCAAGAATCTATAATTTTTTAAGTTTGAGCTATGTAAAGGTATTTTGGGAGTAGTATTGAGCACCGATATGGGTAAGAGTAAAATTAATTACTTGAACTCATAAACTATATAGCCAGCATAGGATAGGATTATACCGCAGTACTTTTCTCATTAGCCACTAAGATGACCCAGTTTTGGGATGGATCCATTCACCTAGTTCTTCGCCCCTACCCCGACAAAGTACGTGATGGCCCTAGCAACGTAGGAAAGACGTTGTATCACCACGAAGCTCATAGTGGTGGTTGTCGGTCAGAGAAACTCTCCAAGCTAATAAAAATATATTTTACCAGTTTTCAACATGTTTCTTTCAGCATATAAATTGTTTACGATTATTGTTACTTTATTATGAGTTATGCTTATATCTTTTTTGAGAAATGTTATGTTACGTTGAGTTACTGTTTTGGCCATCTTATATATCGTACATTCCATGTACTGATGTCCTTAGGACCTGCATCATTTTATGATGCAGATATAGGTGACAGAGCTCCTCAGCAGCCGCTTCGTTGAGGACTAGATAACTTTCAGCAAATCGGTGAGGCCTCTTCTCAGTCAGAGGCTCTTGAGTTATTATGTTTCCTTTCAGTCCTTATTTCAGTCTTTATTTCAGTTCTGGCTACTTGGGACCTGTCTCAGTAGTCCTTTCAGACTATTTTAGTAGAGCTTTCATAGACTATGTGTTAGATACTTCAGTTCTGATTACATTAATTTCACTGTTGAGTTATTTCTCTTTTCAGTTATTTAGACAAGTTTAGTACTTTTACGTTGTTTATTTAAAGCCTTTCCACTATTGTTAAGTCTTCCGCTGAGTAAGTAGCCAGGCCAAATAGTTCTCTTGGGACCAGAAATAGTTTCCGAGTGCTGGCCACATCCAGGGTATAGGCTCGGGGCGTGAATGTTAGACCCCATAAATATTTTAAATTGAGGAGAAATGGTCACGTGGAAAATTTCGCAACTAATGTGTATATTACTC